>MU227092.1:1437112-1450146 GCA_018584345.1 Thuja plicata | reverse complement strand
AATCAGTATCTACCATAAAACATATATCCTCTTTGTATTCTTCTATCAAACTTTCAGGTATCCTAGTTCTTGCTTGCATATTTTCTTTAAATCCTTTGAAATACTCATTCATTAGGTCATCAAAATTTGTTCCTAATGACTCTATATGCTCACATATCTGTATGGTGACCGGTTTGCTTGTATCTCATACTACTTTGCCTATGGAGGGAAAGTATTCTTAAAAGTAAAATAATATGCACATAATGAGGGAACCAAACTTACAAGTTTTTTTTCTTGAAGATCTTATGGTGTTCGTGTTCTCCTCGAGTTGATTCAACAAAATTTCTGCAAGATCCATCTTCTTTCCTTGTTTGATGATCTTGTAAGTTGTGCTCATAGCAATGCTTGTTATGTTGTTCATTGTGCTGGCCTGGAAGATCTTGTATCCTACCACACATGCACCAAACTTGAGTTCTTCGTCGGTGATAGAGTTAACCTTGAGACCTCTCTTGTCTAATTTTTCACCAATTATCTTTTCCACTTCCTTCAGGGATGGGTGCTTGTGAGCTTTTGGTTTGTCAGTTGTAGGATATTTAGTAACTGCATGAATAACATCCTTTGTTATTCGTTTTGGCTTATTAAGCCATAATTTATGGTTATGCATTATGATGAGAACTATCTGTATCCATTCTGTCTTAAAAACTCTAGGAAAGTGTAATGCATTCATGAGACCTTTCACTTCCAGATGCTTGTGTTCTTCTTTCAAGTTTCCAGCTTCATCACAAAGTGCCCTATAGGCATTGTCTAGGTCCAGATCTCCTAATTCCAAGATCTTACAATGTATATAGGACCTTACATCCTCTACCATCAAAACCCTAGGTGGGATTCTGGAGAATGCTCCAGAATCATCAGGTTGTGATGTGATTTCTAGGTGCAACTTGTATTTAGGTTCAACACAAGTGTCTCTACTGATAAGATTGATTGTTTTCTTCTTATCCTCTTTCAAATTTTCAACTCTAGAAGTAGATGCCATCATTTTTAGAAATTTAGGGCTTTCCATAATTTAAACAGTGTGGTCGGTGAATGCAGGTACTTATTGAATCTCTTTGATCACTCGTGAATCCTTTGAGTTGAGTTGGAATCTTGCTAAGGTTGCACTTCAATTTTCTCTCCAATTGCTCTGCTTAGCTCTACTTGGTTTCTCAAAAATCACGGGTGAAAAATGAGTTCTTCCATCATGCTTTTATAACTTTTGTGCCCTAAGTTGTCATTAATGCCCAACAACTCATTGGTATACAAATACTAAGTTCATCGGTTGAGGCATAAGTAACATCTTTGGTGTAGGCGCAAAGTGTCGGGGTTGCTAGCAGCTTTGGTGACTTCACTAATATTTTTGATAAGATGGTGACGACAACTTCTGTCAGCTCAAGGATTACCGATGTCTATCAATTTACACTTAGCGACTTGGCTTTTGTGTAATGACCGATATATTTCGGTAAGTAGTGTTAACTTTTCTGTGTGTGTTCACCGATGCTAATTTGTACCCATTAACCGATGGTAGTTTTTCAATAATATTACAAGTAACAATATAGTGCATCTTCAATAATGCTAATTTTGTCCATATGATCAATATGTAAATGGAACCGATGCATAATATAACTTGTCATAATGCAATTTCATACTTGTGCAATTTAGTTGGAGATAGTTACGCCACCAGATCCATTGGATGGGGCGTCATCATTTGCATTGCTTGTTCCAGCACCTTCATTGTTTGTGGCTTTTACCCACATCTTGTTTCTTATCTTCTTGATGTCATCAATGGTGTTTCCATTGGGATAAGTGCTTGTTTCTATCAAACAGTCTTTGCAATCTTTTATCACATGTCCAACCTTATGAAAATGTAAACATGCCATACCTAGATTGAACCATCCTCTTGGTTTTCTAGTCCATTTTCTCATACAGTTGGCAGATATATGACCATACCTTCCACATGTTGTGCAATTTACCCATGTGTTATAGTCCTAAACATATGAGTTACCTACTCTTGTCGGTTTGTAGCTATTATCAGGTTCTTTTGGTGTCCACACTTTCTTATTCTTTTTCCAGCATTCCTGATATGTATGTCCATTCATTTTGTAGGTAGGACAGTACTTGTCCATGTAGGTTTCCTTCTTTGGATTTATCCATTCATATGCCTTGTGTCCTTGCTTGTGACATTTATAACAATTACCAATGAAAGTATATTGCGATTGAGGAATACCTTTCATTTTGTTTCTGCAGATGTTTGAGGTGTTGGTTTTCCACAGTGATTGCATGACAGATTCTTGGTCCTTGGAGTTGCATAAATATTCCTTTGATCTAATTGATTAGATGATTCTCCATTGTCGGTGTACCCTATTCCTGTGTAGTTGTTGACTCTTCTTTGACCGTCAAGGAAATCATCCATTCTTTTATTGCTATCTTCAGCTTTCTTGATCAATTCATTGTGTTGATTCTAAATTTTGACTTCATCCTTTAGTTTCTCATTCTATTCCCTTAGCTCACCGATGATCTGTATTCTTTCAATGAGTTCAATATTTAATCTGTTTGCCTCTTGACTCATAATAATAATCTGGTTGGTAATCTCATGGTGATGATCAGTAAGTCTTTGAATCTCTGATTCTTTTTCTTGTAGCTTCTCAATAATTTTCCTTCTATCATCAATAGCCAATGTTCTCTCTGATTCATCTTTTTCTTGAATCATTCATGACATCAATCATTTTTACCATTTGAGTCTCTTGACCGATTTGCAGCATTTTGATTTTCTCTGTCAGATGTAGATTGACTTCTTATAGACTTGTGATCTCTTCTACTGGTGTGTCTGAAGCTTTGCTTGTTGATGATTCAGCATAGTTGAAGTAATATGGGATCTCCTCTTCTTGAAAATCATTTTCATTAAGCCTAGTTGCCATGATCTTTCTTTCATCAAGCAACTTTCTCATGCTTACTCTCACCTCTTTATACTACTCATAGTAAATATGAATTTGTAATTGTTCATTCTCAATAGTCTTGTCCAGTCTGTACTTTTCCATTGTGTTGATCTTTTCTCTTAAGTCTTTAAGATTTTCAAGAAAGAGACTTAGCTCTGAGACCAATTGTTGGAATTATTGAAATGATGTACTGAGAGGGGAGGGGTGAATTATTACCTCTAAAAAAATTTATGTGGTTGGCCCATTAACCTTTGTGTCATCAAATTTGTATATTCATATCTATCTGTTCATCTTTCTATATGTATGTAAAATCTTAATAATAGTTCTTTACATGTGTAAACATTCAAGAAACATTCATGAAAACAAATAACACATAACACATGATATGATATCACAGAAAACTCTTGTTAGGAAGTAAAAACTGCGGTGTGCACTCTGTTAAGAGATTTATCAAAGAAATGTTAAGTCCACCTTCTACAAAAGGATTTTAGTTGTGATGCACTTGTTAGAATGCAACTACAATATAAATGTTGATTTGATAGTGAATGAAATCTCTAATTGTTGATAACATATCTTGTAAAGCTTACAATGTAAATGTAATCACCTTGAGTGATTGAGTGATACCTTGTCTCTGCTCATCGGTAGCCTTTCTATGTTCTTGATAACTGATTTGATCTGTTTCTGTACTTTGCATGAATTATCTTCTGCTATTTAGATGCTCTCCATGGCTGCTATCATTTATCAATTGATTACAAGTCTCATGAATTACAAATGATTGAACATCTATTTATACTAGTTTCTATCTCTATTCTTGATTCACGCTTTTCAAATTAACTCTAGATCCAAGGTTTACAACTTGACCTTGATCTTTAGTTATATATGTTTTAGATCCATTAGGATGCTTTAAAACATTCACAATTTGCTTACTTGACCCTCAAGTAAAGCTTTAAAACAAATAAAACTCTATAAATAGAATTACAATGTTTTATTTGACATGTAAAGTCAGATCCACTTTTTGCGGGTTCTATAACTGACAGTCAGTTCTTATGGTCGGGTTGCTCTGTCAGTTCTGTCAGTTTTGTGCTCTGTCATTGTCCCTTAATTGAACTGTTCATCGAGTATGCCTTTTCTTCTCTTTCAGCGATGTTCTCAAAACTGTATTGTCAGTAATGCTTGTCGTCGGTTTGACTCTTGTCAATGTTCGTTGGGCAATTCTATACTTAGCATTTTTATGATAGACATTGTCATCTCATCGGGTATGCTTGTTTTCCGCCGGTTATGCTTATACCGATGACTTTTATCATGTTTTTCCCTTTAAGTATACTAATGGAAAAACTTAATGTCATCATAAATGAACTAATTCATGTTGATTATATGTGGCATCTTATTTCTTACACTATTATGCATTCCTCTCGTAGAGAAATGTTTATGTATCATGGTATTTATTGAAAAGAGATATGCATTGGTAATGAGGAGAGAAATTATTTATTGCAATAGATCATTGGGGTTTATGACTTATGTCCCCAAATTTCTTGGTTATTAATCATTTTGGAAGAGCTATGTGATTGTGGAGCATCTGCTAGACTTTCTTGTTCAATGGAATCATGTGAACCTAGAATTTTGTACCTTGTGACCTTACCTCTACCTGTATTCGAGTGCAATAAGGCCACTGTGGTAGTAGATATCATCTAACCCTTATGAGATGATGCAATTTCTATCATACCTTGGTGAGTTGGGGGTTGTCATATTGTTATAACTAGTTTGATGACTTGTGGTGCAAGTTATGCATGCCTCATCGTGGGAAGAACCTTTGTGGTTGTTGTCCAATCATTTCTTGATTCATTATTGTGTAAACCCTCTTGTTTTAGCATGTTGAGCACCCCTCTCAGAGATTGAGTCTTATGTTCTAACCCTTGTGTACTTACCCTTGTGGCATAATCACCCTCGTGCATATTGTGTTGCTTACCTAGAGAACTTGTGTTGTGTATTTCACATATGTTTAGAGTTGGTCTTTTGACCCTCGTTTGCATAATGGAAAATGTTGCATTACATGGAAAGGAATAAATAAATTGTATTAGGAAATAATATTGGTGCATTTATAAAAATTATAGCTAAGCGTATGATTAAGACCATCGATGATTCATTGTTGGATGTGTGTGGTCATGTTCTCTAACATTGTTGGGAGGATGTATTCCTTACTACCGTGTGGAAATTACTCCCTGTGATAGATTTCAGTCACAATTTTTTGTGAATGTAATTCATGATTGGTACTTTATTTTATTTTCTTGGTGGATCTTTCCACGTGTTGTGTGGGCTAGCATCATTTTGGTATTTCATTGCTTGGACTAGTCATTGAAACTTCTCTACCTATCTCTTTGTGGAAGTTGTCACATTTGATTTATTGTCAAAATGTGCACATTTTTGGGATTTACTGTTGGAATTGATAATTTCCCCATTTGGGTTTTCTCATTTTGTTTTGTGGTGACTGATTCGAATGTTTTCTATTGCTGCCCAGTTTTTTATTTTGTGACTCTATCATGTTCAATGCGGACCTCTGATAGTATGTGCAAGGGAGAACATCACAGAGAACATACTATAGTGCGTTTGTACAGATTTTAGTGAGCATGTCTTTTATTTTAATTATGATAAAATCTTGTGTGGTACATGAAGATAAAAGAAAGTTGGTAATGATGTATGTGCTTGTTAAGTGTTAAATGATTTAAAAATGCATTGATTGTAAATATCCTTGGTATGAATGTCCATAAATGCATTGTGCAATAGATGAGTAAATGTAAATCATGTTAAATGAGATTATAGTCCTTGAATTATGTGCATTTGTTAAGAATGAATGGTTCTTTTCCGCAACCTCTTTTGTGCTTTGATTGGAATCTTTGTGTGAATGCTATTTCTTGTTACATTAATGTATATCTTTTATGGTATTGGTTGAGCTTGAATTCATGCTTTGGTTTTACTGTACATGCTCATTGCGATTCTTGTCTACTTCTATGATGTAATTTGGAGATCTTGAGCATTTACTTTCTTGGCATTGATTAATTCTAGACAATTGGGTGTGACTTAGTCCACCTATGAGTTTTGATCCGTGTTGTGGGTCTTGATGATCATGCATTTCTTTTTTTATTGACTCTTTTAGAGTAGATGTGGAGGTGTTAGATACACCTCTATTTGCATTTTAGGATTGGTGAGTACTCCCAATATCTTCTTGAGTTGTGGGCTTCCCCAACTCTTCTTGGATTGTTGTAGTGTGGAGGTAGAGAGACTCCCTTCCCATTCTTGATGCTCCCATAGTTATATTTCCTTATGGTTATATATATGATATTATATTGATTAATTTATCCTCTTTTTGGTGAGATTCCATGTTGGAGGTTCGATTGTCAGAGGATTGCAAGTAGTTTGGTATTCCTAGTTTTAGGCTAGAAGGACACAATAGTGGTGGGCATATACAATCTTGAGCTTGGTTATGGATTTGACTGTAAGATGATGTTTAACTTTTGGATTTACTCCCACCTTGTTGAAGGTAAGACCATGGTCTGATTGGGTTAAGTGACCATTTTATCCATCTATAGTTGAGCTCTTGGAATTGGAGGAACCATATTTCTCCTATGCTTATTGTTTAGTTGTGCTTTGAGTGTTCCTTTAAGTAGAATGGGTGCACTAATGAGCCTTTGTTTTCTGAGTGCTCTTGGTTGTGAGAGGAGACCTTGTACATTGTATCCATGGTACACCTGAGTGGATGTAGTATCCCTCAGAAGAGTGCAATTTTGGTAGAGAATATTCACCTTTTTAAGATTCTTGGATGAGTTAGTGAGATTCTGGTTGGATTTAAGAATGCTCTAGATGGGCATGATGGTGTTCTTTTAGCATTTTGGGATGACTTTTCTCATGTTTTCGGGTTGTTGACTTGGAAGTTCTTGGTGCTTCAATCATGGAGTGACCATGGAGGGCATTGTTTTTTGTTATATGCCTTGTGATGAGGTAGAGTAGACTATGGTATGCCTCTTTTTCCTGAGGTCATGACAGATGTGTCTTTCCTAGAGCATATTGAGTTCTTGTTTATTGGATTTTCAGAGGATGTTGATGCTCTTTCGTATGTGTGGATCATTTAAACAGTTGAGGGGGTTGGCTTGTAAGGAATTGGTTTGATTTGGCCATACTTGGGGAGTAGTTGTATGGCTATTCTTGCATTTCATATGGTTTTTTGATCTCACACTTGGTGAGATCTTTTAGGTTTGACTTGATGGCTTCCAGAAGTAAGCCTGGTCTTTGGGGGGTGATGTAGTGCCTCTCCTATTTGTGTTCTACATGTCATCCTGGTGGATGTGGAATTGATGGTTTTATGTGTGTGTATTTCATGATCATATTGGACTTGTGAGGGGTTGTACCTTCGAGATGATATTATCCATGTTATTGCATTGACAGCTTGTTTATGTCTTTATGTGGTTTGTATAACTATTGATGATGTTAAGTCTTCTGAGAATTTTATTCTGAGTTTTGAGAAATTATTATGTTTTGGTGATTATTCCTTTATGATGATATTATGTTGGCATTATGGGATGCACCCAGTTCATTTATTCTCATGCTTAATCTAAGACTATTGTTGTCACTGTGATTGTTTTTGATAGATGTAAATACATGTTTTGAATGGGCCCCGAAACCATTTACAAAAGATTCTCAAAAAAGATAAGCATTAACAACCCAGACATACAATGAAATCATGTGTCGAGACAAAAGGCAGGACCCCAACCAACAAGCTAAGAAACCAAAAGACAAAAAAATAGAGCTGGAAACAAAAAATAGAATAACTACCAGAAAACTACCAACAACTGACCAGGAGCTACATTTTTTTCTTCTTGGCCTTCTCGACCTCTTGGTGTATATCCTTCTTAGCCTCTTTCTACAAATCCTCTATATTTTGGATAACATCTTTGATAATTTTTATCTCCTTAGGGGTTTCAGGCAGCGTACATTTAAGGATGCTTCTAGTTCTAGTTCCAGGTCTAGAGCTCCCAGCATCATCAGCCAAAGTGATAGTAGTATTTTCTAGCATTTTGCTCTCCAAGTAATTATAAATGGCCTTCAAGTTCATAGCTAAGACTTTAAGTCCCTCATTAATGCGCTTCATAACTTCACTAATAATACACCCATTATAACTATTCTTGTCGTTCATGTCTTTCAACTTCTCCTCCAGAATGGATTTGATCTTAGCTGTCAGGCTTTCATCTGAGTTATTCTATTTACCTAAATCAAAAACTTCACTTCCAGTTTTTCCAGCCTAATTTTTAAGGGCTCCATAGTATCCTCCAAAGCCTTCAGGTGTTTTTTCATTTCTTGGATATCATCCGCTATCCACTTCTCCATATTTATTCCATGACCCTTTTTACTATTAACCACCTGCTGAATACGATCATCATAATCAAAACCCATAGTGGTACCCTTGTCCTGCCCACTAGAATTTGTATTAACTTTGCTCTGGTCTTCGATGGTCATCTCATCTTTTCTAGCCCCAAAATTCCTTTGGTCTCTGGCATTTTCCTTTTCAATGCTCTGGTCTTCTTTTTCCTCAGCATTATCCTCTTCCTCCCTTCCTCCATCATTTTTTTTCCTCTTCTTCTACCCCTTCAGCATTCTCCTCATTTTCCTCTGTATCAAGGTTTTAGCTTTTAACATCTGAGGTTTCCATATCTTTGGCTTGATCATCATCATTATCTTTGAGGTTAACATCCTTCTCATCCCCTTTAGGGGTTAAAATCTGGGCTTCCATGTCCTCCCTTCTTTTCCTGTTTTTCTTCTTCTTTTTCCTATCCCTCTTCTGGGTTTTTTCCTCTTTACCACCTTCATTATTTCTTTTCCTTTTCCATTTTACCCTATTGGGTATCAGGTCAGGGATCCTATCTTGAGCATACTCTGCAATAAGAAGAATCAACCCTTTATGCAGAACAAGGTTGTTGGCCTTCTTCCTATTATTCACAATGCTATTATTCAGCGAGTTAAGTAGGAAGTAGGGGAAAGAAACTTTCTTCTTATGCCTAAAATGGTTAACCAACACAAAATGCAAATTTTAAATCTTAGAGTAACGCCCATCCAGGGTGAAATATTCAATCATAACAGCCAAGATTTCAGCCCAGATGCTCTTAATTTTTTTAAAATTCACATAGTCTCTCATCCCTTTGTTTATCAGAGCTTCTTCTTCAACACTTTTTGTAAACAATTTAAAAGCTTGCATCCCCATTTTTTTGTTATCCCTGTAAAATTTCATGCCCTCTGAAGGCAAAACTGTAATTTTTGCCAAAAGACTCAGAGTAAGAGGGAAAGACTTACCACCCAGATTGACTATGCCATTCACCCAGCCGTCTGCAAAAATTATGGTAATGTCTTTGTCAAAGTTGTGCAATTTTTCCATGTAGGGGGTAACACCACCATGTTTCATCTTTTTCCAAACCTTCTTATTTTGCCTCCACTTCTCATAGTCCAGCGGCTCCTCTCTTTTCAAACCACCACCCATCCTACTCGAAGATCTCTATTTTCTCTTTTGGATGGTAGCAACTTTGTTCTGGTTGCTTCGAATAGCTTTTCCAAAAATGACCCACAATCCGCGTGGTTTATGCTTAATCATGACACTATCACAACTCATCTTACAATTATCCCGTCTCAAAACATTAAGTGGCCTTATCATAATTAATGTTGATTACACCTTCCCTGTGGTTTAGTCTATCGTTATTGATGAGACTCCTCATATCATTTTTGAGATTTTCCTCTCCGATCCAGTTTTGGGTGATGTCACTGTGGGTCCCCATATTCACCAAACCGTCCACCAACTTATTTCTTTCATGGTAAATGTGGGAAATAAAATTTTCCTGAAAGGTTTGGAGGATTCTAATTATTTTTTCAATAATATGGGCTATAGTCCATGAAGGGGTACTCCTGCCTTTAATATAATTTATTATATTTAAAGAATCCCCTTCCAGCCAAATCTTCAAGCTTCCCAGCTCTTTTGCTAGCTTAACCACTTCGAGAGCAGCTTGAGCTTCCACCACATGATTCATTTGAATCCCAAGAGGAGTAGCCATAGCTCCAATACATTTACCATTCCAATCCCTTATGAGTCCTCCTACCCTAGCCTTCCTACGATTCCCTTTGGTAGCTCCATCAAAGTTGCCCTTCATCCAACCCTTCGGCAGAGCAGTCCAGACAATATTTTCTCTCATTTTGGTCTTATTAGTTTTGTTATTATTTTCCTCCCATTTAATAAATTCACTTATGTCCTGGGATTTATTCCTTGTCTGAGAGTCTTTAGGAATTGGACCTCTAAAGTTTTCCATTAAGCTTCTGCAAACCATATTTGCCACATTCTCATGATGAGAGTGTTTATCTCGGAGGACCCTATTATTTCTCTCCTTCCAGATTATCCAAGTAAAGTGAGGGAGAATCAACTTCCTAAGTCTCTTTATTTCTTTTCCTAGGAAGGGACAATACCATTGTTTAACAAAATCTTCGATACTTTGAGGTTTCACCCATTCCATGTTAATCTTTTTGAAGATTGAATCCCACACATTTCTAGTATAGGAGAAATGAATCATTAAGTGGTTACAATTTTTCTCTTCAACACAACAAAGAAAGCATCTATTGGGCATATTAAAACCTCTTTTACTAAGAATTATTAGCTTGTGTGATGATTTTGTTTATCCATTATAATCTATGTGATTTGATTTTGTGGTTGCACTAAGTGATGTAGTTGATTACCGTACCTTAATTTTGTTACATGTATCATTGCTAATTTTAAATGTTACAAAATGATATTAGTAATACATCAATCTTATCTTCATGATGATGCCTGGTTTATTTTGTATTTGGATTTGGATTGAGGATTATATTCTTGGGATGGATGTTAATTGACTCATTATTATGGTGATTTCATGCTATGGATATCTATCTTTTACGTTCAATTGATATATGCTCGGAATATCCTAGAAATGATTATTTAAATGTTTTAATTTAATGCATTATTATATGATTACATATTGTATATTTTTGTACTAGACCATTGTTATGCATTTTGCATGTTGGTGCTAGTACGAAGTGAGACAAAGTCATAGTCACTTGCTTGTGAGATCTACATGACGTCTCATTCTCCTTCAACGTCATTATGTGTTTGTTTGTACTTTGGTTATTTATATGATTGAGCAAATACACTTGATATTTTCTTGTTTACTGAAAAAGGTACCATGTACATTCATCCTAAGTACATGATTTGAGTGTGTACATATATCCCCGACAGTGGCACCAGGAGATAGTGACCTTGACCATTCAAGTTGATCCAATGTCATCCCTGTATGGGCGACGTATCCATAATATTGTTATTATAATTATCCCTCCGGCTATTGCGGTAAATCCAGATTCATAATGCATTATGTGAATTGATCAGTGAGCCCGCTTGTGCATTTAGAGTTCCGCAGTTGTCACATAAATTATTTAATTTAAATTTTGATTTAATTATTTTGGGAAATTTTAATGATTTTTTTTATTTTAATTATTTTCTAGCTAATTTTCCGTAGTTGAATTCTAAATGTCTGGAATTATTTTAATTAATTTTGAGAATTTGTCAATTAGTCTATTAAGTGGCTTAATGTTCTAATTTATAAGTCACTTTCTCAAAAAGTTCTTATATTAGGCCAAAAGTGAATTTTTAACTTCACTTCTCATTTGTTAAATTGCTAGTTTTGAAGTTTTTGCTCAAAAACCTTTTCGAAATAAATTTGATTTTCTTTTCATTGTGATTGATCCTCTTGTTGGATTTTTATGGGTAGTGGCTCGTTGGAATCGTGTTGCAAATGCTCCCATTCTAGTGGAGTCATTTTCGATTTGGTGGATTCTTCTTATTTTTCTTCCCATTCTTGGTTTTTATCATTCATGTGAGATACTAGGGCATCTCACCATTTTTTATTTACTTCGTATTTTTGAATGAATTAAATTTATAAATTTTGGGGGGCTAAGAACTAGTGTTCCCTCCATTTTTATGTTTTTCCATGACCTAATGGAGCGGGCATGTGCATTTATATATTTCCATGCCTTTTGAATTTGAAGTTTTTATCTAGTTATGCTACCGGAATTTGTATGCCCGGACCTTAAATTTTATTTTATTTTTGGTAGTTTGGGCATGTTTTAGAAATGAGTTTTTAATTTTGTCGAATTCTAAGATGTTTGAATTTTGGGTGGTTTTGGTGTCACCTTGTTTTGTGTGTCATCCAGAACTCTTTTGTTGTCTTGTTGGATTGAATTGAATAATGTTTTTTAGTAGCCTTTTCTACAAGGAGTAGGATCGTGAAGTCAGAATGGTTAGAGGACATTCTGAGTATTTTTATATCATGATCCGAAAGTGCTCCGTCAAGTTAAATTTGTGGATTTTGCCTTGTCCGATTTGACAAAATTTTGAGTGAGTGGTTGTTTTGGGGAATTGTATGTCATCCTTGTATGCTAACGAGATGACTTATGAATTTCATGGGAATCCGTGATCTTGGAAAGTGGCTGATTGAGTTGTGTTATTGTTTATTCCTTTTGGTTTCCACTCGATAGTGTTTCCCGAGTGTGTTATATTTTTCATCTTGTTTCTTTTCCAGGTTCTGTACACACAAAAGTAATGCACTTCTATGAATCCTTACATGCAAGGAAACTCAAGAATGATCCCTCACAAATCGATCCATACCTCCCTATGCATGGAGTTGCAAGATTTGTAAAATTGCTCTCAGCTAGAGCTATAAACTCATGACCTTGCCAATAAACCATACAATGAGAGATTCACAATGAAAACAATGGCAAGAATGCCAATATCTCCAATGAAATCAAATGTATGCAATGCAATGCAAATCTAAATGACAATGCAAGCTAAGCTATGAAAAAGAAAGTACAATGCAACTAATCTATGAAATAAAAGAACAAGTGTTACCAAGCCTTCCTATTTAGACTATGTGAGATTATTCTATTGCATAAAAGGAAACTAAGTTAATATGCAACTAAGAAAGGAAATATGCAACTACAATGAAATGCAATAACAAGTCTTCAAAGCTTGGATGT
>MU227092.1:1385955-1420978 GCA_018584345.1 Thuja plicata | reverse complement strand
ATCAAATTCTCGAGAGTTGCTTTCATTCCTGTATTGACCAGTGTGAGTAAGTATTTCAGCATATCTTCATTCCCACTGACCTTCTTCTGGATAGGAGTCATTGCTTCTTCAACAGCATTTCTTATTTCAGCATATCTTCATTCCCACTGACCTTCTTCTGGATAGGAGTCATTGTAGCTTGAACCCCTTTAATATTCCCTTTAGATTGAGATTTTTTTATTTCTCTACCAAATGCTTCAACCATGATAATGAAAAGGAAAGGGGAAATCGGGTCCCCTTTTCTTAGGCCCCTGGATATGTCAAATTAACTTTTCAATGTTCTATTAATAAGAAGGGATATTTTGGGGTCTAAATACACTTAAATATTAAATTTATCCGTTGTTTTGAAAAACCAAATGCTTCCAAACTCTTGCAGAGAAACCTCCAATCCACTTTATCATATGCTTTCTGAATATTCAATTTCATTAGCATACAATATTCCTTATTAGTTTGTGTTGAATGTATTAATTCTTGAATAATTATTATCCCATCAAAAATTGACCGATTTGGTACAAAGCCAGTTTGTTCTTCTGACACTATTTTTGGTAACAATATTTTTAGCCTATTTTCCAAGGCTTTGGATAGAATTTTGTATATAGTATTGCATAGGGCTATTGGTTGAAAGTCCCCTAATTCTTCATAATTAGACTTTTTGGTATTAAAGCTATAAATATGTTATTGATCTCATTTAGTAAATTCCCTAAATTTATAGTTGCTTCGATAGCCTCCCAAAGATCATGTCCTAGGAAATCCCAACATTCCTGGAAAAAGAAAGCCTGGAAACCATCTAGACCTGGAGATTTATCAAGATTGAGTTGGAAAAGGGCTTCCTTGATTTCCTCAATAGAGAATTTCTCATTAAGTAATTTATTTTCCACTTCTGAAATTACTTTAGGAATGGATTCCAGCATCTTTTGTTGAGCTGTTATATTTGAGGATTCCCAGTTATTTAAAATATTAGTATAATATCCTACAAATTCTTTTTCTAGACTATCAGGGTCTTCAATTAATTCCCCAAACATAATTTTGATTTTCGAGATTATGTTAATATTTCTTCTACTCATAGTGTTGTGAAATTTTTTTGTGTTTCTATCACCTTCTGATAACCAATTTTCTCAAGATTTTTGTTTCCAATGTATTTCTTCTTTTGCTTGAATACTTTCTTGTTTAGCTAATAATTCTTTTTCTTTAAAATATTTAACATTATCCATTTCATACTTAATAACTTCTTCATTAAGTTTACTGAGCTCTTCTTCGTTATTTAATTTGTCTCCAAAATTATTTTTGAAGTGTTTTTTATTCCAATTTAAGATTTTTTCTTTCAGATATTTTAACTTAGAAACTAAAGAAAACATTTTAGATCTCTGAAAGCTTTCTTCATTCCATCATATTTTAAGATTTTCTAAAAATTCTTGGTCTAAAAACCACATCTTTTCACATTTAAATGGGTTCCTAATTGGTTTGTTTGTTTCTTTAATTTCTAATCTGATAGGGAAATGGTCAGAACCTGCAAAGGATAGAATAGTTGAATGGAAGGAGAATTTGAAGGTTAAGATGTACCCTTTAAATATAAATCTATCTAGTCTTTCCACTATAAAACTAAATCCTTCTCTCATATTATTCCATGTAAATACCCCATTGTTCATGGGTATATCCATTAAATTTAAGGAGAAGAACCAATCTCTAAAGTCATTCATTGCTCGTGATATAATGTGTTTTCCTCCAAACTTCTCCTCGGGTTTTAAAAGGACATTGAAATATCCACCTAAGAAAAGATGTTCATCCTTGTGTATTTCAAGAAACTTTCATATGTCATGTCAAACCTTTTTCTTATATGTTGTTGGGATCGGCCCATATATATTAATTATTAGAAAACTAACTGAACTTTTGATGCTTCTGATCCTACCCCCAATCTAATTGATATTCGTTACCCTGATTTCAAAGAATACTTTCCTGGGGTCCCAAAAGATACCCGAACCCCCTGAAGCACCTACAAAGTCCACTAACTCTACTTTTGAGATACCTAATTTTTTCTTTAGCCTTTCTCATTATATCTTACTTAATTTGGTTTCCTGGATTAGTATTAGGTCTGATTCAAAAAGTGTTAAGTTGCGCATTAGTAAGTGTTGTTTGTTAGGGGCATTTATGCCCCTAACATTCTGTGAGGTCAGCTTCATTGGTCCTTGGGAAGGACCTTTCCCTTCCCTACATGTAATAAATCATTAATATTTCTTTGGTTTCTAGCTAAACCTATCAAAGATCTCAGTTATGCTAGAGATTTCCTTCCTCTCTTCCTATTTTGTTCACCACACACAGGTTGCTCAATCCCTTCCTCATTTTCCATAATCCCTAACTTGTTCTCATTAGTTAGGGCATTGTTTATACTTGATAAAAGTGTCTTATCTTCTAAAAATTTTACATGTTCAACTTCCAACTCTTTCATGATGCTATTACTAACAAAAAGTACCTTATCCATATTATCAGCCTTTGCATTAGGAAGACCCTTCTGCTCACAGTTATCCTAATTTATCTCGGGATCTGTCTGTCTTTGCTCTAATTTATCCAAATCACTTGCTCTAAATTCCTCCCAATCATTAGATTGTTCGTCCATTAAATTTATACCAGCACAATCATATAGAGCCTCAACTTTAATCGAGACACGATAATGACCCATCATTTCCAGATCATGAAAAGCTTCATATACCCTTTGTTCCTCTCTTTCCTTACTAGGACCTTCCTTGCTAGACTCATCCATATTATTATTCTTTCATAAATTATGCCAACAAATTAATTGATCTCTTACATCATTATGAATTGAATGAAAATCTTGCATCATTTCACTTAGGACTCTCATATTCCATTCCACCTTCTCGACTATCCTTGCTTGTTCTTGAAAATTGCCATGATTATCTTGTCGATCTGTTAAATTCTCTGCATCTAATTCCTCAATCAAATCACGAACCACTTTGTCCATCAATTCTTCTCCTAATATTTGGATGCCCTCCTCTAGATGTTCCTTGGATATACCTGCTTCTTTCATTATCAAGTCTTTATTCAAATTCGATAAAAATAAATCTATATTTATTTGAGCAAGACCCAATGGAACCATATCTAATTGAGGAACCGCCATCAATTATTCTACTGGAAAATTCATTCCTTCTCCAACTATCTCCCCTTCTTCAATTTCTAAATCTATTAGAGAAGTAGCCTTAATTGAATTTTGTTGCTCCATTGGAGCCTCACCATCGATAGGACTACCTATAATAGGATCATCTACAAAGACTGCCAAGTCTATATCTTGCTTATCCTCAACTTCCTTGTCTCTTTCAGATATCGGTTGTTCCAACCATGGATATTTAATCTTCAAATTTGATGTTCTTAATGCGGTAATGTACGTGTTCATCCCTTTAACCATATCCCCTTCCTCCCTAAAAATAGTTATATCATTAACGAAACCTTTGTGTATAACTGGTTTGAAATGATAGATTGACTTGTTCGTTACTATTTTTAGGGGTTTTAAATCCTCTGTTTCAATTTTTAATTTAATTAGGAATTTTAATGTCGAAGAATCAAGACGATCTATATTTTTATTCCTATTGCTTTGCCCATCAAATCACCAATCTATCTAAGAATCTTAATATGCATTAGTTCCACTAGAAAATTATGTATAACCACCCATTTAAGCACTTCCCCTTTTGATAATGATTCAGGATTAAAATTAGATTTCCATTGAAAGTAATTGATGTTGTAACCTTCAAAGAAAGTAGGACCTTCTAACAAAATATTTTTGAAAGAAGCATTTCTATAATCTAGGTAAAGGAAATTATTACTAAGATTAGTTATACTTACCTAGTCATCAAAAGCCTCAATCATCCAATGCATAATGTTGGTCATGGAAGAAGGAGAGTCGCACCAATAGGAAAAAATACCATGGTTTTTGCTATGATTCCATAAACCCTCTCTGTATATGTTGTTTAAAATTGTCGTGGTTTCTAGCAAAGCGACATTCCTCAGTTCATGACAATCATTAGAGATTGGATAATCAACTATTTGAGAAGGAGAGAAAGGTCGAGAAGATTCTAATTCATTAGGCCCTAATACCTCCACATTTTATGTGAAGGAAAACCTTTTCTTGGGTTTATAATTATGCCCTTTTTCAGCTTTTTCTTTTAGTTCTGCCCTCAATTTTTTAAAATGATGTTCGCTTAAATTATTGATAGAAGAAATAGGGTTAATGCTACTTTGCGTCGAAGGCTTAAGAGATTCACCGCCCAATTGTATGCATCTCCAACCTAAGTCTCTTTTCTGAGTGATATCATTCTGGCTCTTACCCGCAGTAACCCAACCTT
Source organism: Thuja plicata (assembly GCA_018584345.1). Lineage (NCBI taxonomy): Eukaryota > Viridiplantae > Streptophyta > Pinopsida > Cupressales > Cupressaceae > Thuja > Thuja plicata. The sequence goes on along the minus strand of MU227092.1, from coordinate 1,416,590 downwards.
CATCGTTAGAATGAATCTAGTTTTGAGCCACTCCAACCATGTCAATCCTGCTTTCCAGTGTTAGCTTGAAATTTCCTTTTTCTGTGGCATAGAAAACTTATGTTCAAAAATGTTATAATGATCAGATCCCCCATCCTGGAAACCCTAAAGGTGTCTTGAATTTACCTCTGCATAGGTGTTTAGATCAGTTAGGGCATCAAACCTATTCTTCCAAGGGATCGTGAAATTTTGGATGCTCTTATATTGTGTTTAGGGTTTACAGACTTAGTTATTCTTGCTTTCCCCCTTGAAACATACGTCAATAATATATTTTATAACCAATCAAGACCTTTAATACGTCAATAATATATTTTATAACCAATCAAGACCTTTAATTTATTATAATACAAATATTTAATTATAATTTAATTTAATACAAAATAAAAATTACTTATTTAAAATTATATACTTGGCTGCTATAATAAATTAGCTACTCTTATTAAGATTAATATCTTAATTGTTGAAAAAATAAAATACTCTTCTAACAAAATTTATATATAATAAACTTTAATTGTTATATAAGAAAACAAATTAATAACATGAAATTTATTCTAACAAAATTTAATTTAATAATATGTTTCCATTAATTAAAGTAAATATATCTCTTCATCCAATATTTCATTATCATTCTAGCTTTTACTTGTTCTATCATTGTAATTCAATACTATTTTAATATTTTTTATTAGAAAAAGTATTATTTAAAAAAAAAATATTTAAAAATAATAATATTTTTTATATTATATGTAAAATCATTTTCTAGATTTAATTTTGAAATGTAAAGATATGTTTTAGTTAGATTTATTAAAGATTAGAATAAGGTTTTGTATGATAAGAGGTTATAAGGACCATTTTTAAGATCTTCTAAATATAAATAGTGTTCTAGCTAGCTATTGTAGATTCCTTTCTTCAAAAAATACTAGAAACTAGAAACCTATCTCATTTTCATACACACAAAAAAAATTGTATTATAGAATATGTTGTGAGTTTGTTTGAATTTGGTTTTATAGCTCAATAATTTGATTCAATAGTACTAATGAAGTAACATGAAAATTTTAATAAACTTCTAAAAAAAAGTAATATGTGTAAGTTTGAGTAAGAGTTTCTCATTATCCTATACAAGTTTATCTTATGATAAATATAGATAATTTAAATAGAATTATTAACACTTTTAACGAAGAAAAAATGTATCAACATTATAACATTACCATAAATCATCAAGAAATCTTAAATAAGTTTAAAAAATGCTACCAATAAATCTTTTTAAATATATTAATTTATGAATTCAATTAATCAATAATTATTTATAATAAAAATATTTACATTTTAAATTTATTTATTTAAAATTATATACACTAGTTATTACAAGAAATTACCTCTTGTCATTAATATTTTAACTATTGAAAACAAATGGAATACTCTTCTACCATAATTGAGATATAATAAATTGTATTAAATTTTATTAAGAAAAATATTTAACAACATAAAATTTCTTCAAACAAAATTTATATATAATAAATTATAATTAAATTTTATTATATAAAAAATTTAAAATATTAAGTATAATGTATAAATATTTCAACAATCATTAAATAAAAAATTATATTTAATATAATATTTTTTATTTAATTAAAGTGAACATCTCAACTCATCCAACATTTCAATTTCCCTTCCAACTTTTATTTGTTCACCATTGTAATTTAACGCTATATAATTTATTTAATTTTGTATAGGCAAAATAAGTATTTTGTATAATACATGTACAATGATTTTCTAAGTTTAGTGTTAGAAATGTAAGAATGTGTTTAAGTTAGATTTATTAGAGATTAGATTAAGATTTCACTTGACAAGAGGTTATAAGGACCATCTTATTAAGATCGTGTAAATAATGTATGGACTAGTGTGGATTCCTCTCTACCAAAAATACTACAAACTAAAAGCCTAACTCATTTTAGCTTTTACAATTTAATCTTTTGGCCCTATCAGAAATTAGAAACCCATCTTGGAAATATAAGGATATGTTTTAGTTAATGTTATTAGAGATTAGATTAAGATTCCACCTAACAAGAGGTTATAAGGGCAGTCTAATAGGATCTAGTAAATAGTGTCCCGCGTAATCAGGGTCTCATTTTTTATAATTTTTGTTTCCGTGTTGAAGAAGATTTGAACTCAACACCGTGTAAATAGGACCCATCTCGTTTTTGTACAATTCCATCTTTTACCCTATTGGAAATTAGAAACCCATCTCTTTTTCACACAATTCAACCTTCACGTCTTACTCGGAACTAGAAACCTACCTATCTTTTAACACGTCAATATTTTACATTCTGACAAATTTATTAGAAATTCAATCCCAACTTCATCCCTTATAACGTCCAAAAGAATTGATCCAGATGAACCTGACCACCATATCTAGATTCACCGTCATGAACAAAAGATGTGATATACTGTGAGTTTGGCTGAAATGTACTGAGAGTTTGTTTTTTCAGCCAGTGATTCTGTGGTGGCTCTCCTTTGGTTCAATAATGTTGAATGGACCGACATGAGAATTTCTAATATCTTGTGTTCAAGGATATGCCAACTCTGAATTAGAATCTAAGTTATATCACAATTGATATTGGGTTTGAGCTTGTGAGATTCAGAAGACAGAAAACAGTCATTTTTCTGCAACAAACCATCTTTTATCACTTTGTCATACAATGTACCCGTGCATTGTTTGTATGCGTCGGCCCTGTAGATGCAACGGCGCATTCAAGCCATTTTATATGCTGAATAACCAGCAAAACTCTGCTACAGGTTGAGCTTTATTTTTTTATTTGTTATTTTGTTATAAGATTTTGCATAATGCAAAAGTAATTTGTGAATGTATTATAACTGCAGGATCTTTCGATGGAGCTGCAGAAATGGGACAGCAAGGTATTAAGTTTGAATCACCCTTGGCAGGTTCTTTGTCAAATACCAACCAAGGTGAGAATAATGGATGGATTTTGTAAATTTGAACAATAGTTTGAAAAATGATAAGTTAAAGGGTAGATTTTGTATTTTTTACAGTTTGTTTTGTTATTTAATATGGAAACATATGCGTTTATGTTCATGTTGATATAGAAACATGAGTTTGTATTAAAGAAATAAGGATTGAGGAATATATGTTCTATCAATATTGTTTTAAACACGGTTTCAATTCATCTCTTCAATCAACCAATAAGGTATGTCTGTAAATGTCTTACTAATACAGGATCTTTCGCTGGAGCTGGAGAAATGGGATTGAGGCAGCAAAGTATGTTGGAATCACCTTTGATAGGTTCTTTGTCAAATACCCACAAAGGTGAGAATAATGGATGCATTCACGATCTCTAAGTTTAAATAATATTTTGAAAAAAGATAAGTTAAAGGGTTTTTTTTTTCATTCAAATAATTTATATTATTTATGGATTTATTTTGTTATTTGGTATGAGAAAATGAGCTCATGTTCATGTTGTACCAGAATATAAGTTTATGTTAAAGGATTAAAGACTGAAGAGTATCTATTCCATCATTGTTATCTCAAACAAAATTAAGAACTCATCTCTTCAATCAACTAATTTGATATATCTATAAATGTATTATAAATGCAGGATCTTTCACTGGAACTGCAGACATGGGTTTAAGGCAACAAGGTGTTAAGATGGAATCACTTATGACAGAATCTTTGCCTAATATTTATAAAGGTGAGAATAATGGACGCATTCACTATCTCCAAGTTTAAATACCAATTTATATTATTTATGGATTTATTTTGTTATTTGGTATGAGAAAATGAGCTCATGTTCATCTTGTACCAGAATATGAGTTTATGTTAAAGGGTTAAAGACTGAAAAGTATCCATTTTATCAATGTTGTCTCAAACAAAATTAAGAACCCATCTCTTCAATTAACTAATTTGATATATATCTGTAAATGTATATTAAATGCAGGATCCTTCACTGGATCTGCAGAAATGGGTTTAAGGCAACAAGGTGTTAAGATGGAATCACTCATGACAGAATCTTTGCCTAATATTTATAAAGGTGAGAATAATGGATGCATTCATGGTTTCTAAATTAGAACATTAGTTTGAAAAAGAATAAGTTAAAAAGAGTATTTTTCTTTTTATTTAAAGATTTTATATTAGTTACAGTCTATTTTGTTTTTTGATATAAGAACACGAGTTCATGTTTATGCTGATACCTAAATATGAGCTCATATTAAAAGGTTAAGGACTGAGACATATCCATTCTATCAATATTGTTCCAGTCACATCTCTTCAATCAACTGATTTGATATATCTGTGACTATAATACAAATGCAGGATCTTACCCTGGAGCGGCAGAAATGGGATTGAGGCAGCAAGATGTTAAGTTGGAATCACCCACGACAGGTTCTTTACCTAATAACCATAAAGGTGAGAACAATGGATTCATTCATGGTCTCTAACTTAGAACAGTTGTTTAAAAAATGATAAGTTTAAGGGTATAATTTTTCTTTTCATTTAAAGATTTTATATTATTTATGAGTTGGTTTTGTTATTTGATGTCAGAACATGAGTGCATGTTCATGTTGATAGGGAAATATGAGTTTATATTAAAAGGTTAACGATTGAGGGGTATTTATTCCATCAATGTTATTTCAGACAGCATTCTAGTTTCATCTTTTCAATCAACTGATTTGATACATCTGTAAATGTATTATAAATGCAGGATCTTTCAATGGAACTGCAGAAATGGGATTTAAGCAGCAAAATAGTAGGTTGGAATCGCCCCTGAGAAGTTCTTTGCCAAATATCTATAAAGGTGAGAAAAATGGATGCATTCATGGTCTATAAATTAGATTGGTCTCTAAATTAGATCCGTAGTTTGGAAAAAGATAAATGAAAGAATATTTTTCTTTAAATAATTAAAGATTTTATAATATTTACAAATTTATTTTGTTGTTTGATTGTATATGAGTTCACGTTCATGTTCATATTAATGTTGAAATATAAACTTATATTAAAATATTAAGAACTGAGGAGTGTCCATTTAAATATTATTATGAACACCATTCCAAACCCATCTCTTTAATCAACTAATGTAATATATCTGTAAATGTATTATAACTACAGGGTCTTTCAATGGAGCTGGAGACACGGGGTTGAGACAGCAGGCAATGTCACCCCTGGCAATTCCACCTTTGTCAGTTGCTTTTCCCAATGCCCCCATAGGTATATTAATGGATGCATTCATGTTCTCTAAATTAGGACAGTAGTTTGAAAAGGATTTTTCAAGGTTATTTTTCTTTCAATAGATTTCATATCATTTATGAGTTTGTTTTGTTATTTGGAATTCATGTTTATTTTAATACAGAAGTATGAGTTCATGTTTAAGTATGAGTTCATGTTTAAGGATTAAGAATTGAAGAATATCTATTCCGTCAGAATCCATTCGGATGTCATCTCTCATATCATACTTATTAGAAGTTTAAACCTTAATGCATGGATCACCCACATCACTTGTGCTTACTTGTGCTTACCTTGAGCTACATCAAAAGTTTTCTATTATTTATGAGTCTGTTTTGTTATTTGGTAGGTTTTCAACCTTGATGCTCTAATAGATATCTATTATATCAAAGTTGTTCAGAACACTATTTCCATCCCATCTCTTATACTCGTGAGGGTTTCAAACCTAGATACACCCAAGGAAATCTATTCTATCAAAGTTGCTCAGAAGTTTCCCATCGCATTTTCTATATCATACTTATTAAAGTGTTAAACCTCTATACATGAATCACCTACATCAATTTTGGTTTTCCAATTAAATTACAGCCCTTTGATCAAAAGAATATGTTCAGCAGTTTATCTTTTCTGTATAATTATACATGTTTTCCATATTAATATTGACCATGGCCTTGGAAGCAGCCAGAAGAATCAAGATATTTCAGTGTTCTTAAATATGATAAATGTTACAGATTTATTTTGTAGTCAGAAATTGAAGTTAATAAATTCTATTCAAAGTGAGCGCAGGATACTTCAGTAGAGCACTGGCAACAGGAATACTCCAACACCAGAATCTTACTATCCACCCACCGCTAGCACCTCATACAAATCAAAAAGGTTAGTGAATTTACTGACTATGAAATGTTTATTAGATTGCACTGGTAAAGATCTAAAATGGAGCTTAGCTTAGATAAAGCCTTCACAAGCAAAGAAGCAAGACATGGCTTTTATAAAAAATAATATAAGGAAAAAAATTGCAAAGGTGATATAAGAAGAACAGTAGCCCAATTTTTTATACAAGGTAGTAAATATTTTTCACTTGGAAAATCTTATCTTCACTTATTCTTTTATTTGTCTATTTAGAAATATCAGTTTCCTTATATGTAAGGAAAAAATAGTTACATCTAGAATATTCTCATTATCAGGAATAGATAGATAGTAACTTAAAAGTAAACTAATTTTATTCCTATTAATTCATAATTTGATTATATAGATATATTCTATAATACAATACAATTCAGCAACATGGGTATAGATAGTTAATAGTTAATCTATTTATTTAAATATATTTTGTTCAGAGGTACTTAGTTCAGTGACAAAGTTCAAATTTTCTATAATAAAATATATATATATTGAATATTTTTTTATCCCTATATAATTAAAATGTATAGCATTAGTTTTTGCAAATATATCTCAGCTACAATGATAGATTGTTATGGTTATTTATGCTTTATATCTCTCCATTAAAGATTATAATGGTTCGATATTCTTGTCATCTTAGTAATGAGGTGTATCAGTTGTTGGCATGTTATTCCATAATCATTAGTGTTGTGGTGTATAAAGAGGACTAAGCTTAAACAATCAATGCATAGACTATGATGCACTAGTTGTTTGAGATCAACCTTCTTCATACAACGTATTGTTATGATGGGAGTAGATCTTACACATAATTAATTTTTTGACTACAATCCACCAATTGTTTATGAAAATGATATAACACTAGTTTGAAAAAAGGATAAGTTGAAGGATATTATTCTTTTTATTTCAAGATTTTACATTATTTTTGAGTTCATTTTGTTATTTAGAATGATGCATAGATAACCATATCAATTGTGCTTAATCAATTGAACTAAAACAATATTTCTTTCAAAATCTATAATAGACCTCTGAATAGTTGATCCCATCGGTAAGATTGAGCTATTCCCTTGGGGTAACTTGGTTTTTTCATTACATATTATTCTTCTTTCGGGTATTGTGATTTGGTGTTGGATCAACTCTCTCTCTCTCTCTCTCTCTCTCTCTCTCTCTCTCCCCTGTATGAGCTAGACTGTCAAATTTTCCCCTCCAACTTTGGGAGGAATCCTGTTATGAGACCATTAGCAAGTCGAGGAATTTTTTGGAAATTAATGATTCCACTCTCACATGGGTCATTCCACATTTTCTCATATTTTAGTTGACATTGACACCTCTAAACCCCTTCCTAGGGATATGGTTGTGATGGTTTTGGATAGGCCATGAGCGTAGTTGTTGGATTATGAGGGGCTCTCTTTCCATCATCATCACTACTTTATTATTGGTCATTTTGCTTTTAACTACTCTCTTTTGTGTTAGAAAGGAATTGCTTCTTTGTGGAAAAATGCTAAGGAGGATCACTTGATCATTGAGGTTCCTTCATCTTCTAAGGATTTCTCTTCCCATGATTCTAATGAGTGCCTTGCTTCACATGTGGGTTTGTCGTGCTTGGAAGTTCCTAATGTGGCTCCTCCTACTTTTTGTTCATCTCAACTTGCTTCAAGTGCTTCCTCGCTACTTTTGCCTCCTTTTGGTCAATGGATGTCTCCCACCCTATAATATTGCCCCCCCCCCCGGGCTGTTGTTGATCCCCCAATTTGAGGGGTCACCTCTTGTCTCTCATTTTGTTGGGGTAGTGGATGATAGTATTGGTTGGATTGTTTTGTGTAGGAGGAAAGGTCCTTCTCCTTCCCTTACTCTTTTAGGTGTGGCAAAAGAATTTTTTGTTGTTTAGAGTCAAAACCCTTGTCCCCCCAGGTTCCTGACTCCAATCAAAAGCTTTCCCTATCATTTTTCTTTTTTTCCCAATCTCATTTCTCATGAGATTTTCTTTTTTTTCCTTGATGGTTGTTAGGTAATTAGGTTTGGTCCCTTCTCATGCTTATCTAATCAAAACATGTGCAATAATTTAATGTGTAGGTAAATCATTAGTAAGTTACTAGAGAACAATGTAAGATAGTTGCACATCATCCTTACATAAGCCAGGTAAAAATTGTAAGCGTTATTTACTCATTTATTTCCTCAATTAGAAATTTAAAAGAGGGTACCTAACAATTATTCAAAGATATATCATATCAAAGTGTCAATAGGTCAAAAAGAGAACTTTCATGGTTTTCAAAGAGGGCGCATCATCATGATGCATAGAAGTATCCACAAAGTCCTTCAAGGAAGGGACACTTGAGTGCGAAGAATAAGAAACATCAAAAACATCAGTTATAGAGTCATCATAACGAAATCATCACGGATTAAAGATCTATCATCTACAATATTAGAAGCTAAGGAACTAACACAATGCTTCTCACGAAACATATCATTAGTATATGATGATCCCAAAGACATAAGAGGATTATCATGGTCCACATTGGGGGAAACAATATAATGTGAAGATGAACATAAACAAGGTGTTTCATGTAGAGGTATGTTTATAGTAATAAAATCTAACCTTAAACCCCATCACTAGAATAGGAATCATAGATGAGAAACCCTAAAGAGAAATATATTGAAAACATTTATTAAGGGTTACTAATACTACATCATTATGCATGGGAGAAGGTGCTTCATCTGTGTAACATGTGGATTGATTGAGAACACAATTGTCCTAGGCTTCTTAAGGAACAATGAGTCAAGAAACACATAGAGGAGAGCTATCGTGAGATATGAAAATAATATGCTCATTAGATGTTGAATAAATGCCCTTAGATATATCAAATGAATATAGGGAGATATCTTAAGGCACAATGAGATAAGAAATAGATGTGGCAAGGAGAGCCATAAGAGCATCCATAATGAAAGATGCAACAATGTACCGCAAAGGAGCGTCATAAATATTGATCATGTATGTAGTAAATAATGAACCTCATACCCTAATCAAGATAAATAATTAAAGCACAACGGAAGGTCAAATCCAAGCCCTGATAAGTTCTAAAAAGGTATAATAATGGGAAATATCATATATGGGTCATTTTAATTTCATATTCTACTTTTTTGGTGCAATCAATTCAAGTGAATTTCATAAAAAATATTGAGTTCAACATTTTGTATAAATTAGTTTTTGAATCTCATTTGTATGTTCAAGGGGGTGAGCTTAATTGGATAAATCAGTGAGTTCTTATTGTGGAGACATAATTTCAAATCCCAAAGGGACATCTAATATTAGAATGCAAAGTTGTGACTTTTGGTGTTCCATAATTAGCTTTCAATATGGATGTGGTTGCTAAATAAGTGGATTTGTAAGCTGAGACCCTTGGTCTTCCATGGATGGTTTCTAGTATGGTTGATTGAAAGGAGTTGATATTAGTCTCGTGATTGTGCTCACAAGAGCTTTGTGTTTGTCTCATGTTGATGCTTGTATGAGAAGAATATTTGTAAAGAAATTAACATTATAAAAACAATATGGTTACATATCAAGTTTATTATATATATTAAAGAATAAATCGATAGAAAACATAATCTATATCACTAAGATTTCATTTAGAGATATAGTTGAACTTTAAAACATTGCATTAATACAAAATCTAAGTTTTCAAATATTTAAAAGAAAAAAAAATTCTTTGTCCATGAACCATTCCATGGTAGACTACACATATTTTTTCCTATCAATCATCAAAAAAAACCTTTATGAGTTGTTAGTAGTCCATAGTACAATCCATTAACATATGGATATATCTTTCCTTGTGTGATGTTCTTTTTTTTGTGCTACTAAAACACACCCTAATTCTAATGTTACAAGCATTCCACATCTACTATCTACGCCAAATCCATAATGAAACTATGCATATGATAACATAAATCATGTATCTATTTTATATTTAATAGTTCACACTCCTTACATGTTATGATCAATTTGTGATTCTTGTCACATATAACATTGATCAATCAAATGTTTCCGTAAGTAAATATACTAAAATTCACAAAAAAGAGATAAGCAATAAGATTTACCCTAAAGAAAGCAAATGTATTAAAAGTTTAGAAGCTTGCAACTATGCTTGCTTACATGTTCACTTAGTTTGATATATTCAAGAATACCAACAAAAGTGTGTCAAACATGACACAAAACTTATTAGTGCTCTTTAATCTTTTGAGAATTACTTTCTTTTCCAAAGTGTTTGATTGTTTCTACCAATCATTCTCAATTGTGTAATCCTCTTCTACCTTGAATAATCTTAGTTATGTTTGACCCTTCCTAATTAAACTATGATTCTTTTGGAACTCTTTAAGAGAACCCAAGTATTTGTATTTTGATTTGGGTTTGAGAACATGAACTGTACAAAGAACTTGAAAAACATCTATAAAAACTATAGGAGAACTAACTCAACATTTCTTTGGATGGTCATTTCTTACATTATGTACGATATAGAGTGTTTCCTAGCACAAAAAAATCTTATTTAACTTTTTTTCATAACGATGTCTTAATCTACCATTAGAATGCTTACATAGATTTTTATTGAAATCAAAACTATTAGTTTGGAAAAATTCTTCCATAGTTGTCACTTCAAGATGTTTGAGTAATATATGAACTCACTGCCCATGTTTTCTCTAGTATATTTATCATTATACACATCTCTATCTTCTCCAAATTTATCATTATTTATTGTCTCAATAGTTAAGAAACACAACTAATTTTTTAGGTTTATTATAAATCAAATATACCTTGGCATGTTTATATTGCCACTCAAAACCTTGTGATTGGAGGGCTCGTTTCATCACTCTACGACATCTTTAAATTTACACTCAAGACTTGGCGTCCTAAGGAAATTAATCTTATTCATGTTCTATAGAGTAGACCATATTATCACTTAAACCAAGGCCGCTTAAGAATAACATTTAGTTTATTTGTTATTGATTAACTTATAGGCAACACATAACCTTATACATTTAATAAGGCTGACCTAAGAAGATTGAACCTATTTGTTGATACTTAAATATTAACCTGTCAAGAAGGACAAGAGTTAACCTTACAACACAAATGGCTCTTAAAAAGTGTATCCATCTAAGAAGGGAAACCAACAATTATGCCATATTTCTTTACATTAAAGTAACTTATATTTCTACCTAAGCCTCAAGTAGTCACCCAAGAAGATCATTAACCTTGTTCCTTTCTACAAAGCTCTTATAGGACCCACCTAGATTTAACATATGTAACTAAATCTTGGCCCATTAAAAGGACTTAAATTTTATTTCTTTGTTTTCTATCCATAATCAACACAATATTTGAGTTTCATTTTCATATATATGTCTTTCCCTAAGTGATATACCAAATTTCTATGGTATTGAAATCCAACCCTTGAGTTTGTCAAAATTATGTTACCTTATCATCTATAGCATACATACACTATGCAGCTTTGCACATGATCACATAAATTCCCAAATTCATTGTGCATCATCTTCCGTGCCATTTTATTATCCTATCAAGATGTGATATTTCATTACTCCGCAAAAACAACAAGGCACCAAAAAATTTGCTTACATGAGTCAAGTTCAACATTTAAATTTACACTAAAAATAAGATGTGCTCATGTAATCAATTGAAACTATCAATTAGATATTTTGAAAAACATATGCATGGATAAAAGTAATCATGTAAATAAACTTACACCTTGGTGAGAGAAATAAGCACAAAGATTAACCTTGGAGAGATCTAAAGTGATAAGGCTAAAGAAGAAGTTATTTTTGTTTACATCCACTATCATCTTGTATACTTCGAAGTATTTTGAGGCGTTTAAGGATACCAACCACATTTTGATCATCAATATACTAGCGCTTGCACATGTTCTATATTTTTGTGTATTACTTACCTATTCATAATACTTGAATGTTGTTCTTAGTCATTCTCAACTATCATATCATCTTCTACATTAAGAACTATCTCAGCTATGATTGAATACTTCTCAATTCCCTTTTATTTGTTTTTTGAACCATATAAGTCAACTTATGTGAGCTATAATGACTCATATAAAAATGTTTGAAGATCCTTTAGTAGAAAATTATAAGAGAAGTGTGTTATTCAACTTCTCTTTAGATGCTTAATTCTATTTTTCTCAATATAGAATGTATGTTACTACACTTGATTTTTTAGTAATACCATTTCATGATGATGTTTCATCCATAGTTAAAATTATTTCATAATTTTGTCTTATGATTAAGAATTCTTACACTACAAAACTCCTCTAAAAGCATGGCTCTAAGCTATACGTGAATAATTTCTAATCCCCACTATAGATGTTTCACATATCCCAAATTTAAATACAAATCTTTGCCTATCACAATTTATGTTAATAAATTTTAAAGTATTTATCAGTCACTTATTTGATTTCATGAAATTAAAAAATGTGATCAATCAATACAATCATTTTTTTTTAATAATTTTATTGCAGATGAAATTCTGACCTCCATATATCTTACAAAAATTCTCCATATTAATACAAATATATTTTTAAATATAAAATTATATTATAACTTTTTTAATCATGCAGATATGAATCAGAGAGACATCATAATTTTATCATGGTTGATGTAACTACGATTGATAGGTTGATTAAGTTTCAATAATCTGAAAATATGACATAGTTTCAATAATCATAGGAATTTGAATTACATGAACACTTCAACTAATCTGAAAGTATGACTTTATGTTATGACTAAATGTTTTTTTATTATAACAAATCTTGATTATTTGCATATTTTGAAATTAATTCTAAGCAAGACAGATTAAGATCAAATTCATCGTGAAGGTGTTTTTCCCTCTTACTGCGACTAGACTAGACTCAAATGCTTGTATAACCAAAAAAAACAATATGGAAACAAATAACAATCAAAAATCAAGCGTTAATTAGTAAAATTATATAGAAAATGTCTTTGGGGTACATAACAATCAGAACCATCAAAGCTACTTCCATGTTTGTCAATATTCTAAATGTTGCAAATTTGTTTTTTACTTAGAAACTAAAGTTAATTAGTTCAATTCATGGTGACTGTACTAAAATTATGAGCACAGGATATTTCGGTGAAGCCCCGGGACAAGGAGTCATTCAGCAGAAAAATAATATTGTTTTGCAACAACAGCTAGCACCTCCTCGGCAACACATAAATAACAGAGGTAAGTCTTTCAGCTACTATCCTACCTTTGTGTCTATAGAATTTGTTAAATATGAAACGTTGCTCTAGGTTGCACTGTTAAAATTTGTAATTTTAGTTGTGACGAGCCCAGCCAAGGCAAATAACTGTTATTAAAAGGGCTGTCAAACAGATGGTAGCTGCCTGCTATCCAAAGATAAAGAACTAAAATGGAGCCTATAGCTCCAATTAAGCCTGCACAAGGATATTTGCAAAGCACTATTTATAACACTAAAAACATGTTAAAAAGTAACATGAGGACACTGGCCCTATTTCTTCATATATGGTAATATATGTTTTTTCGCTTAACCCTTAGCATACCAATAACAAAAATCACCTTGTTTCATTGCTCCAACATAGCTTACAAGCATTAGTTTATCGTGAAGGAAAATCTTATTTTAACTTAGTCTGTTGTGGAAATTTATGAATTCGTCCATTCTAGGGGCTGGATAACCCTTTCCATCTTTTAGGATTTTTTTTTTATTCAAAGATTTTATATTATTTATGAGTTCATATTATTATTTGATAAGGAGCATGAGTTTATGGTGATACTCTTTTGATTAAGGGTTAAGGACTTCGGGGTATCAATTCCATCAAAATTGTTTGAGACACAATTTCAGTCTCATTTCTTATGTCATACTTCCAAAGACCTTATACCTTGATGCATGGATGACTCATCTCTTATATCATACTTTGTAGGATTTTAAATCTTGATGCTTAGATACCCATATTAATTGTGCTTAATCAATTAAACTAAAACTCTTTGATTAAAAATATATTTTAACATGAGCCATAGCCAACACTAGCTTTCCTATACAGTTATAAAAGAATCTAGATAATCCTTTGAATAGTTAATCCCCACTTTACCCTAGATTTCCTATACAGTTATAAAAGAATCTAGAAAATCCTATGAATAGTTGATCCCCACTTTACCCATGTTCTCCATAATTGACCATATCAACCATAACAATCAAGAAGCTTCAGTATTCTTAAATATTCTAAATGTTACAGATTTATTTTGTAGTTAGAATTTGAAGTTAATAAAATTCTATTCATACTAACTGCAATTAAAATTATTAACGCAGGATTCTTTTCTGGGGCACCAAGAAAGGATATCCTTCTAAATCGGAACGATATTGCTTTACAATCACAGCCGGTACCTCCTGGAAAGGATATCCTTCCAAATCAGAAAGATATTGCTTTGCAATCACAGCCGGCACCTCCTCGGCAACACATCAATGCCAGAGGTAAGTCTTTCACCTATGATCCTACTGTAGAATTTATTAAATATGAAAGGTTTATTAGATTAGACAGTTAAAATTTGTAAAGAACCCAGCCAAGGAGCATAAATGTTATTACAAGGGCCGTCAAACAGATGGTACCTGCCTGCTCTATCCAAAGATAAAGATCTTAAATGGAGCCTAGCTCCGATTAAGACTGCACAAGTAAAAATGCAAAGCACTGCTTCAAAACACTAAAAACATATGTTGAGAAGGTGAGATGAGGACACTTGCCCTATTTCTTCATATATGCTAACATATATTTTTCGCTTAATCCTTAGCCTACCAAGAACAAAAATCACCTTGTTTCATTGCTCCAACATTGCTTACAAGCATATATTATTCACTTAATTGTTAGTCTATCACGAAGGAAAATCTTATTTTCACTTAGTTTGTGGAAATTTATGAATTGGTGCATCATAGGGCTATTTTCTGTCATTAAGGGTATTTTAAAAGGATAACTTACAAGGGTATTTTTCTTTTTATTCAAATATTTTATATTATTTACAAGTCCATTTTGTTATTAAGTAGGGGAGCATGAGTTTATGTTGATAACTCTTTGATTAAAGGTTAAGGACTTAGGCGTATCAATTTCATCAAAGTTGTTTGGGACACGATTCTGGTCACATCTCATATGTCATACCTCTGAGGACGTTATACCTTGATGCATGGGTGACTCGTATCTAATATCATACTTCGTAGGGTTTTAACCTTGATGTGTGGATACCCATGTCAATTGTGATTAATCAGTTGAACTAAAACTTTTTTTATTAAAAAAAAATTAAAACCCGCCATAGCCAATAATGTAGCTTGTTATGCAGTTATAAGAAAACCTACAATAATCCTTTATATAGTTGATCCCATCCTTTATCCACGTTCTCCATATTAATATTGAGTCTTGAACATATTCTTTGGAGCAGCCACAACCATCAAGATGCTTCAGTGTTAAATATTCTAAATGTTGCAGATTTATTTTGTAGTTAGAATTTGAAGTTTATAAAATTCTATTCATAATAACTGCAATTAAAATTATGAATGCAGGATTCTTTTCTGGGGCACCAGGAAAGGAGATCCTTCAAAATCAGAATGACATTGCTTTGCAACCACAGCCAGCTCCTCCTCGGCAACACATAAATGCCAGAGGTAAGTCTTTCAGCTATGATCCTATCTTCATCTCTGTAGAATTTACTAAATATGAAATGTTTAAAATTGCACCGTCAAAATTTGCAATTCTAGTTGTGAAGAGCCCAGCCAAGGCAAATAACTATTACTAAAAGGGCTGTCAAACAGATGGTAGCTGCCTGCTCTATCCAAAGATAAAGATCTAAAATGGAGGCTAGCTCCGATTAAGCCTGCACAAGTAAAGCTGCAAAGCACTGCTTTAAAACATATGTTGAAAAAGTGCCATGAGGACACTGACCCTATTTCTACATTTATGGTAACATATATTTTTAGCTTAACCCTTTAGCCTATCAAGAACAAATAACACCTTGTTTCATAGCTCCAACATAGCTTACAAAATGTGACACTTAAATTATCCATCCAAGGATGTAATGTCCTCTAAATATTGTGATGGCAAACCCTGACATTTTTTTCTGAATTTTCAAATGAAAATGGAATATACCAATCGATATTTAACTCTGAAAATGTAAATCTCTGGTTTGAGAAATAAATCGTAGTTGCTGTATAAAAATCAAAACAAACATTAAGACAGAAAATAACTTGTAACCCTTCAAAAATAATTTATATTTATTGTCAAAAGGTTGATCAGATCTTCCAGCCTCAAAAATTATATTTAAATGTTCTGTACTTAGAAGCTGTTGCATGGCCTGGTACAGTAGTGTAGCACTACATTACAAGTCTGGAAAGTTGTACAACTGTTCTTAGGAAGGTAAAATGTGACTGAAACTGATATGCAGACCCTTCTTGATGTTGATTCCTCTCACAAATGATGAGTTGTTATTAATTTATGCCCTCAAATGGAACAGCTGGCTAGTGATCTCAATAAAAATGCTAATAGAATTTTTCGGGAGAGTGAGAATTGGGTAAATAACCACCCCCCCTCCCCCCCCCTAGAAATGAATTAGTAACTAGAGATTAAAATCTGACCTAGAAACATCTACAATAAATCAGGAGTGTTGTCCTTGCAAGCTTGGCGCTTACTTCAAATTGGTGATTGCTAATGAAAGATGACTCAAATAGCACAAACAACAAATGACGTGACTTTTCCAATGCTCAAAATATCTGATTTTCTTACTTCAAAGGTGGCACTCAACTAGGGTTGTTTGGAAATGTCATTAACAATTTAGATCCAGCACTTTTGATGCATAAATAATGTAAATCCCTCATATAAGATAAGGCAACAAAATAATGATTATTACTTGAAAAAACACTGTAGTGCCACTATAGCAAACTGGAAATATCTTCAAATCCTCCATGATCATGATTTTTGGACAAAATCACCCAAGATTTGAAACAAAGGTTTTGTCCTTGATTCCCAAATGTGAAATTCAAGAAGATTTCATCCTCTTAAATCACAGAAACCAAGGGTTTTCATCCTTATATGCCCTAGATAGAACAAACTGCTCAAATCTAAAAATGGGATGCAAAAGGATAGCTTGAATGATCTCCACATGAAGAAATGCACCTCCTTGATATACATTTTGAAATTGGGCCCTTGGCTCCTAAATATCCCTTCAAGTATTTAAAAGTACTTTTTATTTTTTTATTTTTTATGTTTTACAACCATGTAGTCATTCCCATAAATCAAAAAAGAACAAGAAAAATCTCTGAGGGCTGTTCCATAGGAGGGCCATAACAAAAACCCTTTAAGGGTAGGTATATTCATAACTAGAGTGGCAGATACATGAGAATTACACAAATGAGATGATATCGTATACATTTATTCTAGCCAAGACAGTAACCAAAAGCTAACTTGGTATAACTCGGTCATTTCGCTTACTGTTCCACTAGGACCCACACCCATCCATTTAAGGTGCCAATGAGCAACATCAGGGAGTTCAGGTCCTAGAAGGGCTTTCTTCTTCCTCGCCTCCATGTCAAGACAAAGCCCAACCCAACCATCATAGCGTCCAGAGCTGCGATGAATTCACCATGGCTTATAGGGAAAACCATAGCCTCTATGGCAATCTTAATAGTTCCTTTGTCTTCTTCCAAGTCTAGCATGACCGCAATGAGCATTGAGGATAAATTTGCATTAACACAGTATCTATGGTTGGTGGGGATGAAACCATCCCCTAATACCATCTGAATGGCATGCAAAACAATGGGGCAGCTAAAACTGAAAACCTTCTTTTGCTTGCTCTCTGAGATTGTTCCTTTGAAAGCAACTTGTCTTTCATTAGCATGGAGACCTACTATCAAAGCTATTGCATATGAAAATAAACCGAAATTAAAGGATTAAAAGAAATCCTTCTTGCCCTTTTCAGCATCGCTCCTCATTATTAACTGGACCTCTCTTTGCTGGTAATTCAGGCTTCACATGATAGGAAGGGGCTTAGCTTAACTGAATCATAAATGCTTCTCCTCAATCATGCATATTGGAACGATTCCTTCTAAGATCTCCAATAGTTCATGTTACTTGTGTTGTCAAAGAGAAATCGCATGGTGATTGTCACATTTGTGAATGTTCACCTCACAATAGACGTGGGCTATTTTAAAGTCTTCTAATTTATTGATGTGAACTAGCAAAGCCTTAGAGTATTGTCTATGATTCAACTGAGGTTCTTAGGATTATTTCTAAGGGCATTCATAATAATCTGAGTCTCCTATTAATAAGTTCTTTTTGTCGGGATCACCATTTCCCCCTTATAATCTATGATGATGCATCCAGATCTTGAACTCCCTGGGTTGCATTTCGTTGCCCCATCAAAATTTAACCAATGCCATTCCACCTCAGGGCACGCCTTACAGCCGATCCAAGATTATGAGACAGATGAACCGAAGCCTTCCCGGAAACAGGGGTAACTTCTAACCCATTCCAAACCAATTTAATTTTGCCATCCCAACTTGTGAAAGAGCTCTTCTTCAAGGATCAGTTTCTTGTCGCACTATTAACAACTTCTACTATAGAATTCCCAATCTTGCTGACAAGGAGTTCAACTGTTATGCCCTTGTCAGTAAAAAAACTCATGTTTCTCTCCTTCCATAGTTCCCAAATTATGATTGAAGGCCTCTGGCCTGACTCTCCAAATGCTTGATAAAACTCATCCCTTGTATAAAATTGGCCATAATAGAAAGGAGGAAAGGATGTCCTAAGGAAGTGGGCAGGGGCCAATCTAAATTCTTGCAAAGACTTACAAATCAATAGCAGATGATCGACAGTTTCTTCTGCTTTACTACATAGGACACACATAGATAAAGCCTAATTTTTTTAGTTTGTTAACTGTCAAGATCCTCTTTTGTAACATTGCCCAAGCAAGGGAAAAAACATTGGGATAGAAATTTTCATTCCGGCATGGATGATGTGGCCAATTCTTTTTCTCTTCCATTGCTTCTTCCAAGAAGTAGCCAACCTTCACATTATAATTTCCAGATTTTGCCTCACACCAATGAATCTGGTCCTCACCTTCAGAAATGAAGATTTTCCTTTTGTTCAATTCTTACCTTAGCAAAGATGGGAGCTTCTCATTCAAATCCTAACTTATGAAGTCTTTCCACTGCTAGTTTGAAACACCCCTATCTTCCTCCAAGCAAAAACAGTCCCTCACATACTCTCCCAACGAGTTGATTAAGACTGAACAAATCTCAGCCATGTTGGGAAATCCAACCAGGACTGGATTGCCATTGAGGAGTCATCCCAGAAGAATTTTTTTGACAGCCACTTCTACTCTCCCATGTGAGATTATTCGTGATCGGGCTTCTACAAGATGGCATAAAGTTCCGGAGTGTCAAACCTTAGGGAGGGTTTCTCATTGTAAACATTCTCTTCGAATCCAAAGTGTCCAAGTGTTTATTTTGTAGAATCTTAGCCCACTTAAATCAGGTTGGGAAAAGAGGTTCCAAATGAGTTTGGCACCTACGCCAGTGTTCATAATGTTAATGGAAGTAGCTGCGAGAGAGCCGATTTTTACCTGTGTTGATTCTTCTCTTCAAGAGTTGTGATATTGATTTCATCATTGCTGGGTAACGCCTCTAATGACTGCCATTATGAAGTTCGAAGTGTTTGCTGTTGCTGAATATCGTCTTCTATTCATATCATCGCTTATGGTCTCTTGGGTTGCATTTGGAGTTAATTATTATTCCTATGTCTCCTATTGCATGGCAGTTTACATTGTGACTTCTTGTTTCATATTCCTCTTCGTAGAAGATCATGAGACTTCCACGTGAGTATGGGAAAGGCTTCTTGGTTGTCGGTTAAAGACTAATCAGTTCGTATTCCTTTGGTGGATTCTTGTTTATGGAAGACGGACATTCTGAAGTTGTTTTATTTATTGTGATCTTTGATACATTTGGATGTTCTTCAGTTCGGCAAACATTCTACAGCATATTGCTTTCATTCTAGTGTGTGTATCGGGTGGTTAGCATTGAGCATTCTTAGTATTTTAGATAGCTGATACATACATATATATATATATATATATATATATATATATATATATATATATGTTTTGTGTTTTGTGCTATGATCAATGGTGATTATCTCAGTCTTGTAGAGAAATCGGAAATAATCTCTGAGTACTCATTTTGTATGAGTTAAGAGTCAGATTCTGGAGATATTGTATTCAGACTTTTGTATTCATAATAAAGTTTATTTGTGGTGGGCTGGGTTTTTCACCCTCGGTGAGGAGGGTTTTCACAGGATAATCCTAAGCTTTGTTTAGTTTCTTGTTGTGGTTTCTTCTTATAATTATTTTATATTTCTAGTTCACTAAATTTAACATGGTATCAGAGAAAGGTTAAGGATCGGTCCAAAACCAAAAGTGTTTGTTATTTCTATTGCTCTTTTCTGTGATTTTGATTCAGCTAGCAACAATGGTGAACAGTCTGAAAGTGGAAGATAGATTGGATGGTTCATCAAATTTTTCTTCATGGAAATTTAGAATGCTAATTACGCTTTAAGAAAATGATCTTCTTGACGTTGTAAATTCTGATGTTCCAGAACCTTTTGTAGCAGCTGAGAAAGCTACATGGAAAAAAAACAAAATCGTGGCCAAGAAGATTTTGATTGATTCAGTTAAAGATCATCTAGTTCCTATTATCTCTAAGTTGAATTCAGCTAAAGATATGTTTCGGACATTGAAGGACCTGTATGAATTTAACAACACCAATAGAGCTCTAGCCCTTCGTCGTCAACTTCTTCATGTTAATATGGCTACAAGAGAATCAGTGGTTTCATATTTTATGAAGATTACTGAATTAAAAGATCAATTGAGTGCTATTGGTGAATCATTTGCTGATAAAGATTTGGTAATGCTTGCTCTGAATGGTCTTCCCCATTCTTGGGAATCATTCATTCAAAGTGTTCGTGGAAGAGATGATCTTCCTAAATTTGACAGATTGAGGGCTGATTGCATTCAAGAAGAATGCAGGTTAGAGGCTAGAGGCAATGGTCGCAAAAATCATCATGAAGATGATCATGTTCTTGCTGCCCATACTTTCAAAGGCAAGGATAGAAGAGGTAATTTCAAAAGGTATAGAAAGAAGAATTCTGATTCTGCTCTTGATGCTAAGAAAAAGCAGAAGTATCTTTCTAAGATCCAGTGTTTTAGATGTGATAAGTTTGGTCATCTTGCTCGTGATTGTACTTCAAGACCAAAGCCACAAGCAACTACTGCTAATGTTGAGAATTTTTCTCCTCAAAAGGAGTCTAGCGATAATTCTGAAGGGTTCTTGTTTATCTCTGCACTCTCCAGTAATGTCCCTATAAATAGTGATACATGGCTGATTGATAGCGGAGCATCTCGCCACATTACTGGTTATCGTGAGCATCTCTTGAACTTGAAGGAAAAAGATTCTCATCTTCAAGTTATTATTGGTGATGATGCTTGTTATTCAATGAAGGGTGTTGGTTCTTCATCCTTTCAATTGGATTCAAGTGTACCTCTTCATCTAAGTGATGTTCTCTTTGTTCCTGGCATTAAAAGAAACCTGATTTCTATTTCAGCAATAGAGGACAAAGGTTATCATGTTGCCTTTGCTGATGGAAAAGTCCTTGCTTGGAAGAAGAATTCAAATTTTCAATCAGCTCGTGTTATTGGTGTTCGCCATGATAGTCTCTACAAACTTTCAGCTCATCTTAATCTCGCCTTAGCTCATGATTCTTCAAACTCTAGTGAGTTGAGGCATAAGCGATTGGGTCACTTAAATTTCAGAACTTTGTCTTCTATGGACAAGGTTGTTGATGGTATTACAAAGCTTAATCAAAATCATGAAGGTGTATGCAAGGGATGTGCTCTAGGTAAGAATATTAGAAGTACTTTTCATAGCAGTGAAAGTAGAGCTAAGGAAGTCCTAGAGTTAATTCATTTTGATTTATGTGGTCTCATGTATGTTGCTTTTCTTAGTGGTTATTGATCTTATCTTACATTTATTGATGACTTTTCTCGTAAGTGTTGGATATATTTTCTTAAGTCAAAAGAATCTAATGAATTGTCCAGATTTAAAGAATTCAAAGCACTTGTTGAAAATCTATCTAACAAGAAAATTAAGGTTCTAAGATCAGATAATGGTGGAGAATATGCGTCTGGAATCTTTCATAATTTTTGTGTTGAAGTTGGGATTAAGAGGGAGTTTTGTGTCCCTTATAATCCTCAACAAAATGGTACAGCTGAAAGAAAGAACAGGGCAATAGTTGAGGTCAATAGTTGAGGCAGCGAAGGCTATATGATTCATGATCAGAATCTTCAAAGATTTTTATGGGCAGAAGCATGTAGGACAGCAGTGTACATTCAAAATCGTAGCCCTCATCATATCCTAGACAACATTACTCCAAAAGAAGTTTTTTCAGGTATCAAACCTGATATTAGTCATTTTAGGATTTTCGGAAGCCCTATCTATATTCATGTTCCTAAAGAGAAAATATCTAAGCTAGAACCTTCAGGGAAGAAAGGCATCTTTGTTGGATATAGCGAGTCTTCAAAAGCATACAGGATTTATATTTCAGGTCAAAAGCAAATTGAAATCAATAGGGATGTTACTTTTGATGAAGACGCAGCTTGCAATAAATCCGAAGAATCTAATTTGGAACTTGAGTCAGAAGATATTGAGCATTCTCAAGACATAGACATGGCTGTTCCAAATTCACCTTCAGAGATTCAGAGGGAGCATACAGATTTAGAAGAGTTTGTTGATCTAATTGATCCAGTTGATTCTTTTGATAATTCAGCAAGTCCAAGAAATGTTTCAGCTAGTAAGAATAGACCACTATGGGCTAGAAACACTATGGAAGAGGCTGAAAAATATGCAGCCCCTCGTGGCACTTTTAAAGAGAGTAAAAGCCTCACAAATTTGCAGAATATGTGGCTTTGATGAGTCACGTGATTGCTTCAGAACCATCTAACTTTGAAGAAGCTTCAAACCAGCAAGTGTGGAAGGATGCCATGATGGAAGAGTACCAATCCATCATCAAGAATGATGTATGGGACATTGTTTCTAGGCCTGAAAATAAATCTGTGGTTTCTTCTAAGTGGTTGTTCAAAATCAAGCACGCAGCAGATGGAAGTATAGAAAAATACAAGGCAAGATTTGTAGCTATAGGTTTCTCACAGAAAGAAGGTATAGATTATGATGAGACCTTTGCACTTGTAGCTTGTTATACCTCTATTCGAGCAATCATAGTTGTTGCAGCAGTTAAGAGTTGGAGGCTTCATCAAATGGATGTGAAAACAGCATTCTTGAATGGCATTATTGAAGAGGAAGTTTATATAGAGCAGCCAAAAGGGTTTGTAATTAATGACAAAGACTCTCATGTGTGTAAGTTGCAAAAGGCCTTGTATGGTCTTAAACAAGCACCACGTGCTTGGTATGAGAGAATTGACAATTATATTTTGAGTTTGAGCTTCTTAAAGAATGATGTTGACCCAAATTTATACTTCAAGGTATGTGATGGAAAAGTGTTGATTCTTGTGCTCTATGTTGATGATTTATTTCTTATGGGTGATAATGATCTCATTGTCAAATGCAAGGAGTTGCTTTTGAATTTGAAATGAAAGATCTTGGTCTTCTTCATTATTTCCTTGGACTTGAGGTGTGGCAAAGAGAGAATGAAATTATTTTAAGTCAAGGAAAATATGCAATTGATATTTTGAAAGGGTTTGGTACGTTAGAGTGTAAATCTATGATTACTCCTGTGGAAGCAAATCTGAAAAAGTTACATGAGGAGGCAGCACTTTTAGATTTAGTTGGTCCTCCTATGTACAGGCAGTTAATTGGTTCGTTACTGTATTTGGTTAATACAAGACCTGATATTTGTTATGCAGTGAATACCTTGAGCCAGTTCATGTGTGAACCAAGGCAACTCCATCTTGTGGCAGCCAAACACATATTGAGGTATGTTCGTGGTACAGTTGGATTTGGTCTAAAATATTCTTCATGTATAGAGTTGAAACTACAGGGGTTTTCTGATTCAGATTGGGCAGGTTGTGTACCTGATAGAAAGGGTACTTCAAGATGTTTCAGTCTAGGCTCAGCTGTAGGTTCTAGGTGCAGCAGAAAACAATCTTGTGTGGCTCAAAGTACAGCTGAAGCTGAGTATGTTGCAGCATGTGTGGCTGCAAGAGAAGTTGTGTGGCTTCGAAAATTGATTGCAGGTTTGTTTGGGCAGCCTATGGATCCCACAGTAATATTTTGTGATAACCAAAGTTATGTGAAGCTTTTGGTTAATCCTTTATTTCATGACAGAACTAATCATGTGGAAATTAATTATCACTACTTGAGAGACATGGTTCAAAGGAAATCAGTTGAACTTAAGTACATTTCTACAAAGGAGCAAACTGCAGACATTCTTACCAAGCCACTTCGAAGGGTGAAGTTTTGTTATTTCAGAGAAAAGCTTGGTATTGTTGAGAATGTTGCTCTTGCTGAGAGAGAGTCTCAGTTTGAATGATTCATTGCATGTGTTAATGAGTTCTTCTCTGCAAGAGAAGTTTGAGGTAAAATCCCTTGTTAATGAGTTCTTCTCTGCGAGAGAAGTTCGAGGTGCAATCCCTTGTTGATGAGTTCTTCTCTGTGAGAGAAGTTCGAGGTGTAATCCCTGTTCTTTGCTATGAGAGAAGTTCAAGGTGAAATCTAGTGTTTCCATCCTCTGGGAGTAGCCATGGTGGAAGTCATATGTGCGACTCTATGACTTATATTTTGTTATTGTTCACCCTCTAGGAGTAGCTATGGTGAACATTGTTATGCTGAGATAACAATTTTGTTTTGAGAAAATCTGTGATGAGATTTTGTTGTCATCTTTTAAGGTTGCAGCTTCTTGTACTAGTCATGAGAAGACTTACTGAAGATCTCTCTCTTGCTAAGAGGGAGTGTTAATGTAAGTAGCTGCGAGAGAGCCAATTTTCACCTGTGTTGATTCTTCTCTTCAAGAGTTGTGATATTGATTTCATCATTGCTGGGTAACGCCTTTAATGGCTGCCATTATGAAGTTCGAAGTGTTTGTTGTTGCTGAATATCGTCTTCTATTCATATCATCGCTTATGGTCTCTCGGGTTGCATTTGGAGTTAATTATTATTCCTATCTCCTATTGCGTGGAAGTTTATATTGTGACTTCTTGTTTCATATTCCTCTTCATAGAAGACCATGAGACTTCCGCGTGAGTATGGGAAAGGCTTCTTGGTTGTCGGTTAAAGATTATTCAGTTTGTATTCCTTTGGTGGATTCTTGTTTATGGAAGACGGACATTCTGAAGTTGTTTTATTTATTGTGATCTTTGATACATTCGGATGATCTTCAGTTCGGCAAACATACTACAGCATAATGCTTTCATTCCCGTGTGTGTAATGGGTGGTTAGCATTGAGCATTCTGAGTATTTTAGATAGCTGATATATGTGTGTGTGTGTGTGTGTGTGTTTTGTGTTTTGTGCTATGATCAATGGTGATTATCCCAGTATTGTAAAGAAATCAGAAATAATCTGAGTACTCATTTTGTATGAGTTAAGAGTCTCAGATTTTGGAGATATTGTATTCAGACTTTTGTATTCATAATACAGTTTATTTGTGGTGGGCTGGGTGAAATGGGCTGGGTTTTTCACCCTCAGTGACGAGGGTTTTCCCAGTATAATCCTGAGCTCTGTTTAGTTTCTTGTTGTGGTTTCTTCTTATAATTTTTTTATATTTCTGGTTCACTAAATTTAACACAATACAGGCCATTCCCTCAATCGAATTCCAGCAGCTTACTTAGGATTACAAATCTTGTCCCATGCTATCAATCAGAACTTCTCTTCTGAACTACCTTTCCAAAAGAAGTCTCTCACCTTTTGATCTAAAATGGTGTAAGTTTTTGAGGGCATCTTGAGACATGAAAGAGTATGTATCAGTATAGCCACTATTACTACTTTCAGCATTACGATCCTTCCCACACCAGATAGTCACCTTCCTTTCCACCAGGACATCTTGGAAGACACTCTTGAGACAAATGGATCCCACAGATGAGCGTTGCAGGTTCCTGCAAAGAGGGGAATACCAAGATATTTACTAAGCAAAGGGTTGATTTTACATCCCAAAAACATTGCTATTTTGTTTTGCTTTCAAATATGTATTAAAGAAGAAAATTTCTGACTTACATTTATTAACTTGTTGTCCCAATGCTCGAAAGTAGTCTTCCAAAGTCTGCTTTATAATCATGGCCTCCCTATCCCTAGCAGTTCCAAAGAGGAAGGTGTCATCTGCAAATTACAAATACATAAGTGAAGAGGTTTCAGGTCCTACTCTTTCCCCTTTCCAAATGCTTGATAAGCTTTCTACCTAAATAGCCCTCCCCAAGGCTTTTGCAACAATGATGAAAAGGAAGGGAGATAACAGATCGCCTTGTCTTATACCCCTGGAGGATGAAAAAAAACCACTGGGGCCCCAATTGATGATCATTGAAAACCTAGTCATATAGATGCAACTGTGGATACATTTGACACATTCCTTACAAAAGCCATTTTTTCCAAGACTTTCACCAGGAAATCTCTATACATGTGATCATATGCCTTCTTTATGTTTAATTTTATAATCACCCTCTCTACTTTGCCTTTCTTAGTTGAATAAATTACCTTGTGGGCAATGTCGATGTCCTCTGTAATAGATATCCTTGAATCAAAAACACTCTACTCATCTGAGATAATGGTGGGCAGCAATTCTTTAATTCTATTGACCATTGCTTTAGAGGTGATCTTGTAAGCTGTGTTGCGTAGAGAAATGGGTCTATAATCATCCATTATGTCCAAGGAACTTTTTTTCAGAATTAGGACCAAAAAAACATTATTTAGATCTTTGAGCATTGTGCCTTTTTTTCAAGCTTCTTCAATCACTGCAACTAAGTCCTCAATGATCTTCCAAAAATTTTGATAGAAGCCAATAGGTAACCCATCTGGGCTTAGCACATTATCCCAGTTCATCTGAAAGGTGGCCTTGCTCAGTTCATCCTCAGTGAACAAGTTGTTCAGGAACAAATTTTATTTGGGGCTTACTAAGTGAGGGATCTTCTGAAGGAGGAGATCTCATGCCTGCTTGTTCTTAGGACCTTCCTCGTTCAAGAGTACCTTAAAGTGGTCTTCTACCACCTTGCCAATTTCTTTTGGACTCTCCACCAACACACCCTCCTTATTTCTTATCTTGGTAATTCTATTCAATTTCTTCTCACTTTTGTAGACGTGGACAAATTTTGAATTCCTATCTCCCTCCTTGAGCCAACACTACCTGGATTTCTGTCTCCAAAAACCCTCTTCACTGGCTAGCACCTCCAGAAATTGACCCATTGGTTTCTTCTCTTTGTGGAAAGACAGCTAATCCATTCAAGCTCTTATTGCTATCTCAGTCAACTCTGCAAAATGTTCTTAAAGTGATTCTTGTTCAACGCTTTCAATCTTTCCTTAACGTAACCTAGCTTTTTGAAAAATTGAAAGAGCTTTGTGTCCCAAACAGGTGGTGCCTCATCCCACCAGTCTTTCCCTCTATCCTCTATGTCTTTATCCCATAGCCACATATTTTCAAATTTGAAAGAGCAGCATTTGGAAGGGGATCATAGAAAGAATTTCGAAAGCACCAGAAGTGGTCTCATCCTCAGACTAGTAGGATGGTACACTCTGCAACTGGGGAATATCCGCAAAAATTTCATTGTAAGAAGAACCTGTCTGGCCTCTCAGCGATGCTTGTAAATCCATGTCTCTTGTTAGTCTAGGTAAATCTTCCATCATTTGGTATCAAGTCAATGAGAGAGACACAAATGAAGTTTTAAAAATTTATCTAAGCTCTGGTGAGATAGGTGAGGCCCCCTCTTTTGTCAGAAATGTCAGTAGTGGCATTACAGTCTCGTCCAACGATAAAGAGTTCCCCTGGCTTTGACTGTGGAAAGGTACTGAGGTGTTCCCATGTGCCAGAGTTTCGCCTGTTCCTGGTTGGACCATAGACATTAATTAAATTTAATTTCAAGTTTCAAGGGAGAAATTTTGATTGAACATGCCTACTGATATTAGTGGTCCTGAATGAACTATGCACATATTGTGTTTGTTTGAGATTCAAATGATCCCAAGTCCACTTGAAGCACCTAGGGCATCCATTAACAATCATCCCTTTTTACTCCATCTTAAGATACTCTAGTGGAGATCATCTGCTTGCATTTTTGTTTCTTGAATGAGTGTAATATCAAGGGATAATGACTCCATAAGGCACTTTGATTCGCTCCCTTTGTTAGGGGCATTACATCCCCTAACAGTCCACATTATGAGCCTCGTGGCTCCACTGCTATCCTTCCCCAATCTTGTCTTTCTCTGTCCTTTCACCTTCCTTAATTTGCCTTATTTACTTTTCTCCCCCTCTGACCTTTTTCTCCTGCCTTGATAATTTTGACTATGATTGGCTTATGGTTCTCTCTTTTAGGATATCCACTTCGTCTCAAGAAAACTCACTGGAAAACTTACCTTCTCCCATCACATTTTCAGAAACAAGATCCTTGTGTGTGTTACCTTGATCAATATCCAGGTCGCCTTAACAGCATCCCATAATTTTTAAAGCTGATTCAAGATTTGATTTAGTCTTCCGTATCTCCCCCAAGTTGGGATGTTCTTCTATGTTTCACCTGCCTTCGCAATTATTGTAGTCTACCAGGAGGGGTGGGCAGGGCCTGACTCTCTTCCAATATTGGATTGTCCTCACCCCTTCCTATTGGTTCAAAAGGGATGTCCACAGAGCATTCCCCTTTGTTGGGTGCATGCGTATTCTCCTTAACGGCCTCCTTCTCCGTTTTGCACTCCACAGCTGTATGCCCTAGCAAGTGACATAGTTACATCTGATCGAAGTCATCTCCATCTCCATTTTCTGTCGGCGAATCCCTAACTCAGACTAATTTCCAACTCTTCCAAAGGAGGGGAATCAAAATCAACGAACGTGCAGATTCTTGCATACATGCCAAAATCTTCATCTTCGGTATGATCATCCACCGTTAGGAAAGAACCAATTTGCTTTCCAATCATTTTCAGGGTGTCAACATCCCGATACTCGGTGGGTAAATTGTATAAGCGAATCCACATCGAAGTGTGTAATTGGGTTAAAGTTCGGGGTCCAAACTATGATGTAAAAGCCCACTCTATCTATCATAAGTGATCCCTGACTCACAATCCTCTGTTTATTCTATTCCGAGGGACATTCTATTAGAAAAAACCACCCTTGGAGGATTTGATTTTAACCTCACGACCTCACTTCCGTTTGCATCTGTTTCGTACTTTTGTCCATGCTGTTGCCTATTTCGCAAAAAAGGCAGACTCCTGGATTCCCACCGCGGAGGATTTAAGCTTATCAGAATTCAAGAGGAAAGTTTTGCATCTTACCGAGTCTCTTTCTTCTCCAGCCTTCCGTCTTTTTCTCTAGGGCGCTCTGCTCACAATCGCGACCATCCTAATTCTCTGGCTCGGAATGGTATTCTGGATCAGACTCCATTTTCTCTTTCCAATCTCTGTTGCCCTCGCTCCACTTGTTTTTCTGTCATCTGCCTTCAGGCCAGTTGCGGTTATGCTGCATTTTTTCGATTCTGCTTCATTCTGAAGTATTTAAAACAACTTTTATTTTGAATGAATGTATGAAAGCTTTTAATAATGTCTACTATGTACTGAGGGGAAGTTCAAAAGAGAAGGCTCCCACTAACTTATCATTTTTTTTCCTTCGCAACTTTAATACAACTGTTTAAAACTGGCTTCTATTTTAATTATTAATTATGATTATAATTTCATGTTTCTACATGGCTGTTCAAGTGGGTTGGAAATGAGTAACAGCTTCTTATTAGGAAAAATGTTATATAGCTTTACAAATTTATTTCTTATTTTATTTGTTTTTAAAAATATTATTATTAGTTTTATTTCAAAATTAGAATTTAAAAAGTTTTTTAAAAGGAGCCAAATTAATTAAATATTTATGGGATCATTAGTTTCACAAATTGTTCTAATTAGCGGAAATAGGTTAAGGAGGTATACAAACATAAAATTATTAAGTTACAGATAAAATTAATATTATTGGACCCAATATTTAAATAATGTTATTATTAATTATCTTAATTAAAATAGGAACATAATTAAGAAGAACAATTTAAGAAGAATGTCTTTATTGTGTGTTAGGCCCCGTTTGTTTCACGGAATTGGGAGTGGCACTTCCCGTTTTTGGGAGTGACACTTCTCGTTTTTGCAAATCCGCTGTTTGTTTCTCTAAATTGCAATTCCGGATTCGTCAAGCAAAACCGGGTTTAGACACCAAAATGAGTGGCATCATCTTCCC
>MU227092.1:1336345-1385905 GCA_018584345.1 Thuja plicata | reverse complement strand
TTTGCGATAATAAGGTTTTGAGTCAAATTCCAATTCCCCAAGATGCAAAACCGGGATTTCAAAACCTGATTTTGTGATAATAAGGTTTTGACTCAATTCCAATTCTGCGAAACAAACGGGGCCTTAGTGTAGCTTGTATTGCCACATGCACTCTAGTCACACAAGAAGGGTCATAATTCTTTGCTATGAGAAATTTTGCTTGATATGATACTAAAATATTAGCTACATGAAAAATGAAGTTATGGAAGGCAAATATTACTCTCAATTAAATCTTAGCCTTTAGAAAAAGGTTATGATTTTATTTTATTTCTATTGTATAATATATTTTAATTTGGTATTTTTTTGTTCAATATTGATCTCTAATTTTAAAGTACATATTTTATAATGTGATTGATTTCAATATATTTTTGAATTAGATAAGCAGATAATTTAGAGGGTTCAATTTATATTCTACTAAGGCTCATCTTAAGTATATCAAAATAATATTGGCGTAACTTTATATCTACCATCTATAAAAATATCCATAATAAAAGTATGCACATGATCAAATAAATTCCTACATCCATTTGATATCATATACCACATCATTTATATGATTCTTATCATATAAAACAGTAATTACATATTTTATCAAATAAGTATATTCAAAAATCTGTAAAGGAGATATAACAAATGGATAGATAATATTTCATATTATAAATATTCATCCCTTTGACATGGCCTCAAGTTCCTAAGTTCCTTCATATGTTGGAATGAGATTATTCAAATAGATAACAAGTTGTTGAGTCTTATCTTTTAGCAATATTTGTGCTCATTTTAACATTTCCTCTAAGAGTAAGTAACTAATTAATTTTCTTGTCTCTCATGTGTGTGTGTGGGCACGCGCGCGCCCATTAACTCTTCACTCTCACTTAATAATTTTTTTTAATACTAGCATTGTTTTTCCTTTTATCATTTTTCCTTCTTCCCCGTCAATTTTTTTGGCCATGTTCTTGAACTTGATCCTCGCCTCACTTAATAATTTTTTTTAATGCCAGCATTGTTTTTCCTTTTATCATTTTTCCTTCTTCCCCGTCAATTTTTTTGGCCATGTTCTTGAACTTGATCCTCGCCTCAATTTAAAGTAGAATTATAGATATCATCGTACCTTTTAGGGAAGAATTATTTATAACCTATGAAAATTCAATGAAATTTTAACTTACAAGTCTTGGTCTTGAAATTCTTACATTTTAATCTTTCTATTGAATAATACATAAGATTCTTACAATTTATATGTTTTTATTATCCATTCTTTAAGTTTTCTCAACACATGAAATACATTTTAATAAAATGCAAATTTTATCACCTTCATTTGAAAGTTGGTTTTCAATATGTATCTCAAGTGTGTTTAATCAACCACTTAGTTGGAGAGCTACTTCACTAAGAAATGGTACTATCAAAAATGTTTTATATAAATCTATAAGACAAATAATCTATCATATATGGAAGAAAATATGTAGTATAATATTTAATAAGTTGTTCACTCCTTTAGAAACTATTAGTCTAACTTATTTTTAAAACTCACTACTCTTTCTACTTTCACACAAAATAATTCAAAGCTCAACCAACAACCATCAAAGTAACTAGAATAGATACAATATCATATTGATCAATTAGAATCTAATAATAGAAGGCCCCTCCTCCATGCAAGATATTAGATATACCTTACTTGTCCATGGCCATATTATAAGGAACACATTCTATTACATCAAGTCCATGAATCTAGACATGCAAAGAAGTCTTATAAGATTGGCATGAAATTTTATATGCTTGTTATTAAGGAATAAATGTTTAGATTGATTTACCTGGAAGCTTATCCTAAATTAATAGGCTTGAATAATGTTTTTGATTAGATCGTATCTTTATATTAGGCACTAATTATTGTGAAGTAATTTTTTTCCTATCTAATTTTTTTTTTTTTTTTAAATTGATATAAAGAACAACAAGAATTTGAGTTCAGTGAAAAATTTGAAATGAGGGAGAAGCGGGAACTCCGGTGGAAGCAACGATTGCCTGCAACAAGGAAGGATGGAGAAGGTGGACAAGCTCAAGCAAGGGTGGGCTTCAAAGAACACCCAGGGAAAAACTACATCGGCCATGGATATTACTGATGGCCTTTCAATACACGCAACCCCACATTTCAGAAAGATCGATTTCCTATGGATGGACGAATGGGAGATAGTTAGCGATGACCCCCAACTAGCTGACCTGTTTCGAATGGAAGGAGAAGGGAGAACTGGAACTTGAATCAGGAGCAGGCTCCAGTCTATACTCGGATTGGCAAAAACTTTAATTTTACCAAGATAGTGCACAAGTTATATCGACCGAAGTGGTCTGTAGATAATGATCATGTGTCGGTTCCTCCAACACTTGCCAGCAACGAAGAGGACAACATTAAATTTGAGGTAATATCTACACTGAAAATATCAAACCCTCTGTGGCTAGATGCAGTAGGTTCTTTCAAAGATAGGGCATTTTTCTTTAAATGGCTAGGGCCATGGCCATCTATGGCTCTAATCTGAGGCTGGTGCAGTCAAGTGTGGGTGAAGGAGGTAAAACTTAAAAGCCTCACAAATGGTTTTTATATGGGTATATGCCCTTTGAAAGAGGAAAAGGAATGGATCCTAAAAATGGCCCCTATATAATCAATGGAAAAGGAATCTATATGAAGGAGTGGATGGAAAATTTTGACCTGATGAATGAGAAGATCAAGGAATATATGGTGTGGGTGAACCTACATAATCTCCCAATGGAATACTGGGATGAAACCACTTTGGAGCAAATCGGTAACAAGATTGGCATGTTTCGGCAAAAGAGGTAATTAGCAAAGATGATTCCTTAATACATCCTAGAATCCTTATTAATCTTCAAAGCAATGACCCAGTTCCGGACTTCATTTTACTAGAAACGGAGCATGGGAACTGGAAGCAAATGATAGAGGTATGGGAGGGAGAAGAGAACTTAGTCTCACCCACAAAACCCATGACTGAGGTGCACAAAAGAAGGGGAAAGGTTTGAAGGAAGATATGCTTTTAGATCAACTATAACTTGAACTCCTTATATCTAAGGGGGAGACAAAAGAGAGGATAGCTGACCAAATGATCAACCTAGACAAAGGATAGTTCAATACTCCTCCAAGAAGAAAGGAGTATAAGCATGCCCGAGAGAAAGCAATAATGGGAACAGATGGCCATTATCAAGAAGAGGCAAACAATTTATCTTCCCAACAGGTTTTGGAAACTTACTATTCCTTAATGCATCAACAACAGAGCCATGAAGGCTCCCCAAATGACCAGAGGAAAAAGGGAGAAGATATGATGCCAACAGGAATGCAGGATAGCAAGGGTGAGGATACTGTGTGTCCCTCCACACAAGTTGTGACTTGCACACCTCTCTCACAAATAAGAGAAACATATGTGCTGGAACACAGGCCCCCTTCTCCTGAGACTCTGTTCCCCCACCTACAAAAGGTAGGGTTGACAATAGAACCACAAATGAAAGAGGATGTGAATGAAAGCCTTTCTTTCATTCAAGACACTTTAGAAAGGTTATGCCCACCGCTACAAGATGTAACTGTCTGCCAACCATCTATAGAGGAAGGAAGGAAGGTTTCTCTCAACCATGCTACCCCTGATCCAGCGATGAATAATAATAGTGGGCAGGGAGATTATAAAGATTTAGAAATCACACCAATCAGAAACTTGCACAAATCCTTAGAAGAAGAAAAAATTATTGTAGAAACCTCAGAGGACTAGGAATCAGAGTTTGAAGAACAACTGGTGGATAGTGACATGAATAACATGGGTCTCTTTGAATCCATTAGAGTCTTAGAAAAGAGATCTATAGGAAAAACAGTGTCAACAAAGAAAAAACCAAATACAGGTCCGAAGGGAAAAAGAGGGGCAAAATCCACAAGGGAGAAGTTAAAGATAGTTGGGAATGCTATAAACCAATCCAAATTGAGATTGGGAAATGGCTAGGGTAATGCCATTTTCTAGGAGCCATGAAAACCTTATCATGGAATGTCAAGGGCTGCAATGCCCCTGACAAGATTCGTTTGATAAAGTGTTGCCTTGATCAAACAAAACCAGATGTAGTATTGTTACAGGAAACAAAAATAAAATTGGAAGACAACGATTTTTTTAAGCAGAAGTTTAAAAGGTGGAAGTGTGCTCTAATGGGAGCACAAGGGGCTTCAGGAGGAATTGGTGTGCTCTGGAATGAAAGCACTATTGATGTAGCAGTAATTCAACAAGATCTTCATTGGCAGTGGCTAAGAGTGCATATTAAGTATGTCCATTGCTACATCTCCTTCTTTAATATCTATGGGCCAAATAATAAGGGACAAAAAAATTTGTTATGGAGAACTTTGAAAGGGATTTTGGAGAATATGGAAAATGAGGTAGTAGTGCTAGGTGGGGATTTCAATGCTATCCTTACTCCGGAGGACAAAAAAGGTGGAAAAGGATGGAGTAATGAGAATCAAAGAGACTTTAGTTCCTTTGTAATTGAATGTGGACTGATGGATCTACCTTTCAAAAAAGGAGATTATACATGGACAAACAGAAGATCGAGTTTCTTGAATATAGCAGAAAAGATGGATAGGTTCCTCATAGGGGGAAATTGGGCGGATACGAATTGGTCTTGCGATGCTGAGATCTTACCCTTCCAAGGTTCTGATCATTATCCAATCTGCCTACAAATTCAGCATGAAGACACTCCAAACAGATGTCCCTTCAAGTTTGAAGCAATGTGGTTTACTTCAAAAGGGTTTAGTGATCTGATTGAAGAATGGTGGATGAATGCTCCAAGGAGACCAGGTAACAAGGCTTTTATTTTTTTCAAGAAACTGCAATTTCTTAAAGAACAGTTAAAGATATGGAATAGAACACATTTCAAAAACATCTTTGCTGAGAAACATAATGTAGAAGCTAAACTAACAGCCCTGAGTCTGAGAGTAATTGAAAATGGTATGGAGGAGGCTGACTTTGTCGAAGAGAAGTTGCTTCAAATAGAGTTAGGCGAGCTACTAAAAAAAGAAGAGATTTTTTGGAAGCAAAAATCAAGAGAAACCTGGCTGAAAGAGGGAGATCTAAATACAAAAAAAATTGCATAACTCTCTTAAACAAAGAAGAGCTTACAATAAAATTTTTAGAATTCAAATCAAAAATGGAGAGGAAGTAAGGGACAAGGAGCTCATAAATAAAGTTGTTGTTGATTTCTTCTCAAAAAAGAAATTGGTTAATAATAGAGAAACAACAAGGTATAATGACATTCTTGAGATGATCCCTTCAATTGTCTTAGAGGAACAAAACAGAAAAATTTTAGCCCCAGTATCTATTGAGGAGGTGAAACAGGCACTGATGGGTTTGGGGCGGGGGACAAAGCACCAGGACCCAATGGTTTTCCAACAATGCTCTTTCAGAAGCTGTGACACATCTTCAGACAGGAAATTTGGGAGGTTGTGGAAGAATCTCGGGAAGGTGGTTTCTTGTTGAAAGACCTCAATGCCACTTTCATTGCTTTGATACCAAAATGAGAACCACAGGAAAATTTTGAAGATTTTAGACCCATTTCCTTGTGCAACACTATCTACAAGATTATTGCTAAAACTATAGAAAATAGACTGAAGCTAGTGCTTAACTCAGTGATTTCAGAGGAACATAGTGGTTTTTCACCAGGCAGGTCCATTTTTGAAGGGGTGGTGATAGCACATGAAGTTATCCATTCAATTAGATCCTCAAAAAATCAAAGTATGATGGTGAAACTTGATATCAAAAGAGCTTATGATGAAGTTGACAGGGACTTTTTAGTCGGTGTTCTTGATAAATTTGGATTTGGTAAGGAATGGATTAAATGGGTGAAGTGTTGCATTGAAACACCGAGGTTCTTAGTATTGGTAAATGGCAGTCCACAAGGCTTCTTTGCACAAGATAAAGGCATAAGACAGGGGGATCCCCTCTCCCCCTTTCTCTTCATAATTATGGCAGAGGCTTTGGGAAGACTGATTACAAGGAAAAGGGTTAATGGATTTTGGAAGGGCATTCAAATAGTAGGAGTCGAAGCCCTTTCCCATATCCAGTTTGTGGATGACACCTTCTTAGGGGGTGAAGCCACGGAACAAGAGGCAAAAATCATGAAGGATACCCTTGACATGTATGGGAAAGCTTCTGGACAAATGATTAATTGGAGAAAATCAGAGATCTTTTTCTTCAATACCCCTTTACACTTACAAGTTAAGATTAACAACATTCTGGGAATGAAAGCTGGGCTGTTACCAAGAAAATATCTCACTATCCCCCTATTTAAAGGAAGAAACAAAGTGGATTTCTGGAAATATCTGACAGAGAAATGTTTAAAGAGAATGGATGGATGGAAGGGCAGATGGCTATCATCTGCAGGAAGAATTCTGATGCTCCAAACAGTGATATCTGCCATGCCTGTGTATTCAATGATGTGTATGGAGGTGCCTAAAAAGGTGGTAAATATTTTAAGTGCAAAAATGCGTAGGTTTTTTTGGTGTGGAGCCAAGGAGGAGGATAAAATCCCATTGGTGGCATGGGAGAAACTATGCAAACCAAAGGACCATGGTGGAGCAGGGATCCAAAATTGGCAAATTATGAATAAGGCTCCCGGGGCAAAACTTATCTGGAATCTATATAGGCACAACAATCTCTATTGGGCAAGAATACTGCAAACCAAATATTTAGACTCACGAGATTGTGCGAGGATCTCGACTATTAAGGACCCCCCTCAAGGCTCAACAATTTGGAACTTCATGCTAGCATGTCATCCAATTATTACTAATCACATAACTTGGCAACTCAGAGATGGTAACTCAACCCTCTTTTGGGAGGATTCTTGGGAAGGACATGAAGCTTTAGAGATGCAACGAGATTTGCTGGAATTAAAAACCCATCTAAAAATGATTTGGGGTAATAAGGTAAAAGATTACTTGGAAGAAAAAAGAACAAGGGAAGGAGTGAGATGGTGTTGGAAGAGTTTAGATGGGATGGATTGTTCTGAAGAACAGAGAAGCAAACTAATGGAACTCCTCAAGAGCAGGGAGATTACATTAACAGAAAAGCAAGATAATATTAGGTGGTGTGGTTCACTCTCGGGAGAATATTCAGTTGAAATAGGTTTCAAGCTGCTAGAAAATGCAACAGAACCACAGTTCCCTTCAAAGGATCTTTGTTGGAGTAAAGATATTCTACTTAAGGCAGGTGTGTTTTCATGGTTGGTATGTAAAGGGAGAATTCTGACTGGTGAAAGGAGGAAAAAATTGGGTTTTAATGGACCAACCCGATGTGAACTTTGTGTAAACAATGAAGAATCCTTGGACTACATGATGCTAAATTGTGATTTTGCAGCTAATTGTTGGAACTTTGTCCAGAATAAACTTAGGTGGTTAAGTCCATGAGCTAACACTATTTCTGAGCTTTTTGCAGGATGGCTCAGGGAGAATAAGAAATCCACCTTGTCAAATATATGGAGGATTGTTCCTTCCATGGTAGTATGGGAGATATGGAAAGATAGAAATAGAAGGCTCTTTCGAGGGGAGAAGGAATCTATGGATAAATTTCTAGGTAGATTACAACATTCCATTGAAGAGGTTGTAAGCACCTCGGCAACGAGAAGACAGTTTTTAAAAATCCCCTACACAAAGGAGGACCGACTGATTCAAATGAATTGGCCAAGGGTAAGATTCAGCTCACCAGCTGGAGCTCTAGTAACAAATAGAAGCCCAAAGAAGACAGAGCAGATACAATGGAAGCCCCCAGAGGAAGGCTGGATAAAAGAAAATTTTGATGGGGCTGCAAGACACAACCTAGGACCCAGTGGTATAGGGGTTATGTTCAGAAATGCACAGGGAAAGACTTCTTTAAAGGTGGCCAAAAGATGTTCAGATGGAACAAATAATATGGCTGAAGGCCAAGCAGCTCTACTAGCAGTCCAAATGGCACAATCAAGGGAGTTAAAAAATTTCTCTTAGAAGGAGATTCACTATTAATAGTGCAGGCAATCTCCAAGTTATCTCTAAGAGCCTGACACCTTGAAAAATATATTGACCCTATTATCAACATCCTCAAAACCTTTGAGGATTTCAAGGTCACTCACACTAGGAGAGAAGGTAATATGGAAGCTGATATGCTTTCCAAACAAGCTCTTGATATCTCAGCAATTAATGAGTTATGGATAGAGGAGAAGCCCCCAACAGAAAGTTAATGTTTAAAAAATAATAACCATTATTCCGGCTTGCAGTCGTTTCTCAAATGTTTCACTCATTAATAAAATGTCGAGGCGGGGAGAATCGTGAAGGAGATTTACTTGGCAATACACAAATGACAAGTTGATTCCTTTTATTAAAGGAGTGTTGGATAATGATTACATGACGACATAGAATGTCTTATCGCGGGTGATGAAATGTGTGTAATATGTCATCACACATGCCAATCTCATTATGGACTTTGCGCATTGAATGCAAATCAATGAGGATTGGAGAAATATAAGGTGGTGCCCCGCTCAAAATGCTTTCAACAGAATGACTCGAAGATAAAAGCTCAAGCTTACGGTGAAACAGAAAGTTTGCAAGATGGAACCCCGCTTTACTTTCACCACAAAACAGCAACAGAAGGGCATTTTTGGCCTGGTGGAGGACCATAGAGTTAAGATCCTGATAAAGTGTCCAACACCAGAGATTGTGGAAGCATTTCAACAAACCCTCAGGCCATATTTTCATAAAAATTCAGACAGATGGAAGTTACAGGTGGACATAGCAGCTATGATTATGGCGTGGGGGCTTGAGTTGGGCGAACATGAAAGGACTGTTAAGTGGGTGATGAATTCCCTTTTCACAAATGATCTCACTCCAAATTTAGACCACCTGTTAGAGTGGGCACATTCAGGTTGGGCATTCAACTTTATTGAATGTTATCAAAATGAAGAGGAGGGCATAAATAAAGGCATTCGACCCTTCTTACAATGGCCGGAGGGAGCAAAGAAGAGAAACTATTTGAGGGATAGGCAACAGGCTTGGAACAATTTAAAGATTAGCATCCAGAACCACAATGCCCTAAACCCATGGTCGGTGGTTCCAATTATCTTCCCAAGAAGAGGGAGAACTCAGCGAACCCAAAACCGACGGATGATGCAAGGAGCTTTTCCCTAAGACATCGAATGATGGGAAGATGGTAGTTTTTTGTGATGTTCGGTTTTAACAAAGATGGCTCACAAAACAGAAAATTTTGAACTACGAAGGTAGTGTCTTTTTTTAATATGGCGTCTAGGGTGGTTTGAAAGCGTGTGCGAAGATTAAGGATAACTCTACTGTAGTTTTAAGGGACAGGAGGGCTCACCTGGCTCCTGTGATATTGATGAAGAATAGGAAGAATGCCAACAACACTGGTTTGGAGGATCATTTTTGGGGGGTTTCGATGTGGATGAAGTTTGTCGAAAAAACTAGGCAGCTCTGTTTTGAATATTTTGTAATGATGATGTCATGTGTAATGTTGCAAAAGGAATGTTTTCCTTTTCTGGGCAAAGGGGGGATAAATTTTACATCTTGTAATGGGCGGCTATTAAAATATTGTAATAGCATATATATTGTAAACTTTCTCTTTAAATATTAATAAAACAAAACTATTACCGACCAAAAAAAAACAAGAATTTGAGTTCACCCTTACAATTTTTTTAGAAATTCACCTAGATATATTTTAAAACCTAATGTGGCTTTTAAATTTTTCCTACATTGCTATTTATAATATCCTTAGTTACACATGTGAATTTTTAGAGAGGATGGTATAATAGCCCTACCAAATGTTAGATTCAATAAGAAAACGTATTGTTTACCTAAATAGTTAAAGAAAATTTCCTATTTATCCTTGAGATTTTATTGTTTACCTAATTAGTTAAAGAAAATCTCTTATTTATCCTTGAGATATGATTGGCTTAAGGTTTCTCAAAAAGTAAACATCACCATTTTTTCAATATTAAAATATATATTTTATTCATATATACATAGAGGAGAAAAGTGTGTACCTTGGACTTTTTTATTTTATTTTATGTCATTTGGCTCAATGTATTTGATGCATGATTTTAGCGCATAATATAGTAATTTTAGCACACTCATTAACCCAAGACCCAATCCAACATTATTTATGACACGTCTATTTATTTACATCTTCCATGAACTAGTTTCCCTCAATCAACAAGTATCTTAGACAAGATCACAATGATGATAATGTATCTGACAAAGAATCTTGAGTGCAATCAAGTTGCCCCCTTTCAAAATTTTAAATTAGTAGGCCCTTGTAGGCTAACAGTACTAGCATATAATTATTACCTATTGGAATAAGTACTTAGAAGTTTGATCTATACATCCAAGGATGTGTATATAAAGGAATTATCCTAGTACAATTACATGTCATCATATCAAAAGCATACTTTGATAAAAGCGTCAAAATCATTTATCCATTTTTAGAGCTCAATCCTCAATCACCATTCATAATAATTCTACATCAATATCCATCAATAATCAATATGTCGTCCATGTCAACAAAGACTTCAAAATACTTTTTCTAATATAATCATTCCTTGTTTTGCTTCAAATTTTAGCACGAAGATTGTGTGATTATCTTAATGATATCTTCTACCATCTTACAATCAATATTTATTGGAATAGTTTTGTTTCTCTTATTATTGTTGACTCTATAATAATTTTTCATCAAGGTGCAAAGAGTTCTTGAATTTTGACCCTTGTATAGAAAGTCCCACAATACTCCTTTTAGCATCACCAATATTTCCCTTACCTTAATCGCCATCAGGAAAACAAATTTTTCAAGAAGCAAAGTTCAATCCTTTTCAATACAATATCATTCTAACCTAGAAAA
This sequence comes from Thuja plicata, assembly GCA_018584345.1. Lineage (NCBI taxonomy): Eukaryota > Viridiplantae > Streptophyta > Pinopsida > Cupressales > Cupressaceae > Thuja > Thuja plicata. The sequence goes on along the minus strand of MU227092.1, from coordinate 1,374,974 downwards.
GATTGTGGCTCTTTGATAAGATCATTATCATGATTGTATTCCGAACACTTGGCTTCTCCAATTTCGGTCATATATACTCTCGATCTAAAATATAGCTTTAGATTTTAGGTATCAGTCTTTTGTCACATCAATTGAAGTTCATATTGTTCCAATTAAAATGTACATAACCTTAATATATCATATTTATTTTTTTATCTTATGTTTGATTTTTTACTCAACTTTTACTCCAATCTCATGCTCAACTTATATATTTAGTGTTCACTAACGTTTAACAAATTTATTCATTCATTATTTGATATTTTAAAAATATGTGCTAAATTATTTTCCTTTCCATGCAAATGATTTTTTCTAAGAAAGTTCTAGGAGTTACATGATCTTCACTCATTGACCTCTAGATTTAATTAAAATTTTGAAGTTTCTTGAGTTTTGCTTAAATTGTACTCATTCATATGTAATTTTGAAATATTACTCTTAGGAATTCTATTGTTTTTATTTTATAGTGTTTTTAATTCAAGAATGTTATTATGATTCCTTTCAAAACATATATTGTAATTTGTTGGTATTCAAAATAACCCATTTATCTATAGTTTATTCTTTAAGGCATTATGTTGCAAATAATTATATTATCTCTTCAAATTTCTTAGAGTCAATTCTAGTCATTATTAGAAAATTAATCATTATAGTATTCTCTTTCCATAAATTTAAAAAATATTAGTAATTCTTAGAAAAAGCCCATGTGAGTTAATAGTCTCAAAAACTTTGCTAATCTCACAATATTTTAGAAATCATAAAACATAATAACAAGATAATACCAACAAATTGTTTAGGCATTAGCTATACTTTTTGTTTATAATTTTAAATATTATATTAAGCTTTATGATTCACTAATTTGATAAGTATGTTAATATATCACATAGTCAATAAGAAAAAGTTTAACAAGAAATGAGCAAAAGAATTCATCAAGACACAACATATTTTACAATCACAACAAAGAGCTTTTAGTAACAGTGACACGAGTAAAACCTATAAACTATTTTATTTCCTTTGTAAATTATAAAATATAGTTAGTTATGCGTGCATATTATGTTTATTAAAATAATAATAACTAAAAAAATTTAATGTGTATGATAAATGCAGGTTTTCCTCTAAAAAAAATAAAAATGAAGTCGCATTCAAAACATCCTCTTATGTTACAACCACAATCAAGAAATTCAAGCAATATTGACAAAGGTATGACTTTTAATTTCTTATTAGTATCCCTCAAAGGCAAATTTAGGTATTTGTTCATATATTTTAATTTGTGTTGATAATGTTTCAATATAATTTAATAATTTATTGTGGACTAATTATAATTATTTATTTTGATTAAATTTCATAAATATGTAAATTTAATATTTGTATTTTAAAAGTATTAACCTTTATGTTACAACATTAATCATTAACCATATTAATTTAAATTATTTTAATGAAGTAAAAAAGATTATTCCAAAAAAAAACTAAAGAAAATATTTATTGAAAGGATAATTTTTATATAAAAATAAGCTTCCAACAAAACTAGTGCTAAATGACCACAAGTTTGAGTAGATGTAAAATGAGGTTAGATATTGTGCTAAATGACCACAAGTTTGAGTAGATGTAAAATAAGGTTAGATACCAGGTCATAAAATTTGTAATATGAATCAACATGTAGGACTAATTATTGTTCTTAGCTCTCTAACTTTTATAAAAAATTAATAATGAATTTGTCTCACCAAACCACTTAAATCATTGATCTTGATATGAAGAATTCTATGAGCATCCTTTAAATCCCTAATATTAGTGTTTGGATAGTATTGAAGAATCCTACACCTTTATGCTTTATACTCTAAATGAAATAGGTGGTTCTTAGTATTATCAAGGAACTCATGACTTGAAATAGGATAAAAGCCAAATGGTGCCTCAAACAAAGAAGGTGTGTTAGAGTAAATGGTCTTTTACAACTTTAATCTTGACCTAAGTTTACTTGGGTGAACTTATTTATTTCATTAGGTGGATATTGTTGAGTCCCGCTTGGACTCTTACTCATCCTTTGGGATGGTTGTATCCAATTTGAACTCTAACTATTGAGTCCAATTTGGAATCTAACTCCTCCTATGATATGGTTGTGTCCAAATTAGACTCAAACTCTTCTAGAGGAGATTGTTGAGTTCTATCAAGACTCTACGTCCTCCAGGTTGAGACACTTATCTCAACCTTGCCCATTCTTCCTATTAGCTCTTGCCTATATAAATAGGCTACCTTGCTTTTATTTGGGCATAATGCATAATGCATATTGGCATAATGCATATTGGAAATATTGGGATATTGGATATTGGAGATTTCTCTTGATGTTATTATGTCTCTAAGCATTCACATCAAATATATCTAGTATTGTTATTTTGTCCATTTTATTTTCCAGTTGTTTGATCTAACTCTTTCATTTTGATTATGGTTTAAATCTGTTTTCTCAAATTCTAACAAGGCATTAGAGTATATTTTGGAAGATTAGATTATTTAGAGATCTTATAAAATATTGTTGTATTTTCTCTTGCACTTTGCACGATCTGAAGAAGCAAAAAAGGTTTATGAAGATCCAATAGTCTCTATTTGCATATATGTTTTTTGTGATCTAGGTGATTGCAGCACTTTGGAGGATTATGAGAGCATTTTTTACCATTCCATTGTGTTTGGAAGGCTTGAGAAAGTCAAGATTGGATTTCATTTCATCCTTTTTGGAGATCATTGCAATAGTTACAAAATGGGGCTTTGTAGCTTAAATCTAAAAGACAACTTGTGAAAAGAGCATTTTTAGGCCAAAAGGACCCTATTATTGTGCCTAGGAGGCCTCACAGATGAATTTTGATATAAAATTTGCCCCATTTTAGTGTCAAGAGCTTCTGTGGGGGAAAACAAATTCTAGGAAGGTCGTACAGCCCCCTGCATGCAAATCGAAGCATCTTTAAAAAAAATTAAAGTGCTTGTAGCGCTACACTAAGCGTTTTGTAAGCACTACACTAAGCACTTTTAGCATTGAGTAAGTGTTAAGCGCTCAACCAACGCTAAGCTCTCGTCACTTTGACTGACACTACTCAATACTTTAACCACCACCACTCAACACTTTGACCAACACCACCACCACTGACACTCCACCTCTACCAGCGATGTCGCCCGCCAACCACCAGAGCTCCTCCTTGGCTCCCATAAAGGGAATATTTTTTGACGTATCTTGTGGCCTAGGTGTCAAAAAATCTCAAATGAGATATTGACGAAAAGCTAGAGACAAGCTCTTCGCTTTGAAGGTGGTTAAGATCAGATTTTTTGTTGTTGTATTGTTAATTTTCTTCATTTATCCATAACTTTCTCCTTCATGCTCTATTTTTGGGAAATGAATAGGTGTCGGAAAGGTGGTGCAAAGCACTGCATAGCTACAAGGCTTATTTTTCCATTTTTTATCTCTGGTTCATTTTGAATCAAAATTTGTAATTTTGGTCATTATGAGCCTTTTGAAGACTGTAACTTGAAAAGAAGCTCTATAAACTCACTGAATTATAATGTGCCCAACTTGTTATATCTGGGGGTGATTTATGATCTGGTAAAAAAGGGGGTGGTCTTGTGTGCTCTCTTTGAGTTCAATTGTTTTCTCTCTTTTCTGCACAATAATCTTACTTTCTGCATTAAAATGGATCAAGCAACAACACCACTCACACCTTATAATTACTATGAGTGGAAGTCAATAATGAAAATATATCTTAAGAAGTTCGGGTTGTTTAGAGTAACTATGGGTCTTGAAACTGAACCGTCACTACTTGTAGAAAAGCCAAAGTGGTTTAAAAAATGTGATAAAGTGTATGGTACTATATGCGTGTATGTATCTCTTGATCTTCTTTTTCATGTTGAATTTGCTACAACTCCAAATGATGTATGGACAACATTAAAAGGGGTTTTTGGTAAACAAGATGAATTAAGGGGAAACCAATTAGACAATGAACTAATAGGGTTAAATCCATGTAATTTTGATATAATTTAGGACTTATTCACAAAACTAAAGGTTGTAATATTGCAATTGAAAGTATGTAGGATAGACAAGAAATATTATTCTAAGCATTCTTTCCAAACTTGGTCCAAACTATTCAATTTTTGTTTCTTCATTCTATGCCATGAAAAGTATGTTAGGAACTAACTATAAAATACCTTCTCTTGATGAGTTTGCAAATGAAATTGCAAAAGAACAAGATAAGTTTATTCAAATGGTAACAATTAACCCTTCTAAATCTCATGCCTTGGTTGCAAAATAGGGAACAAAATATCAAAGAGGGCCTTCGAAGCAAGAAAAGAAACAAAGGAACCAAGGATAAAAGAAGCAAGAACAAAGACCGGTTGCCCCAAGAGCAGCAAATAATTCATCTTCTTCAATAGGTGATAAGCCCAAGAAGGAGGAAACTATGTGTTCCTATTGTAAGAAACTTGGTCATGATGAACATAAATGTCTAAAGAAGCAAATTGATCACTTGTCTCATCTTCTTGAAAAGAACAACATCAAGCTGCTTGATTCTATCAAAACAAGTTCATCTCAAGAATCTTCAAAGGATGAAAGTAAGGGGAAAGAAAAGGGAAATGCCCTAGTTGTTTTTGCCTCATAGCCTAATTTCTATATTATTAACTCAGGTGCTTCACACCACATGGCTTCATCAAAAGGTAGTTTTTCCTCCTTGGATTCATGTTCTATGCCATCTATTATTTTGGGTGATGACACTCCTACTGAAGTACATGGGAGAGGTTTTGTTGAGGTGAGTGGGGGAATATTTCATGATGTCATTTGTGTTCCATCTCTATCAACTAATCTCCTATTTTTCTATCAGATCACTCACATAGGCTCTAGCAAGCGGGTTGAGTTGAGTCAGGACATTGTAGTAATTCATGAGATTCACAATTGGTCTACAATTGCAATGGGAAAGGCACATCATCAGTCCAAACTATATCACTTTTATCACTTTGTTCCTGATTCTCCTTCACTTGCACTACTCACTCACTCAGATAAGGTGAGTCATTTATGGCATCAACGGTTTGGTCACTTGAACTACCACTGCTTGAAACAACTCAGACAACAAGACATGGTTATAGGGTTGCCTTCTATGTAATTTTCTAATGGAGTTTTTCAAGGATGCATTCTTGGAAAGAATCTTGAAGAAAAATTTGATAAAGGAAAAGCATGGTGAACCAAACAGCTTTTGGAACTAGTACATAGTGATTTGACAGGTCCATTTCCACATCCTTCCTTTAGCATGGCCAAATATGTCTTAACATTCATTGGTAATCTTTCCCAGTATACCTTTTTATATTTCCTCAAACAAAAGTCTGAAGTCTTTGAGTATTTTTAGGAATTCAAAGCTTTTATAGAGAAACAAACAGGAGCAACTTTTAAGGTTTTGTGTGCTAATAATGAGGGGGAACATGTCAACCATAGGTTTGATCAATTCTGCATCTCGTAAGGCATTGATCTTCAACACATAGTTCGCCATACTCCACAACAAAATAAAGTTGCAAAACAAAAGAATTGGTCCTTGAAGGAAATGGCTAATTGTATGATCCACTCTAGATCATTAGCACCTCAGTATTGGGCAGAGGCTATCAATTGTGCATGTTATATATAGAATCAGGTTCCTCATCGAGTTGTGAAGGGAGGAACTCATTTTCAATCTTGGACTGGTTAGAAACCCACAGTCATACACTTTCGAGTGTTTGGGTTTCTTGCATGGGCCCATATTCCACCAGAAAATTGCAAGGTTATGGATTTGTAGAGAAAGCCTTGCATATTTGTTGGGTATCCAAATGGTGTCAAATTCTATAGGCTTCTCCATCCTACCACACATGAGATTTTCATAGAGAGGAGTGTTCATTTTGAGGAGGATACCTCCAGTTCTTTTTCTACCACTTCTCCATCCTTCATTCCTATGGAGACATTGCGACTGCATGATGATAGTTATTCTGAGGATTTTAATCCTCTTGACCCTACTAAGGAGTCTTCTTCTTCCACTCTAGATGACAATGGTGAGGATTCATCTTCCTCCTCTCTCGGTCATCATTCAAAGGGTGATAATTCTCCTCTAGATTTGCCACATTCTCAAGCTACTAGGCCTCTTTGATCTTGTCATACATTGGATTCAACGGGTGATTGGGTTGGTTATCCTTTAGATGAGAGAAGAATAAGGTCACAGTTTCAGAAAGCTCCACATCTCTTCATTTCTACAACTTCTAATCCACAATCCTTTCAGGAATCTTATGGTGTCCCTAAGTGGGATGTTGCTATGCAAGAGGAGTTTAGTTCCTTAGATAGGAACCATTCTTGGGATTTAGTCACTCTTCCTAAGGGAAGGAAGCTTGTTTAGTGCTAGTGGATCTACAAGACAAAATTTTCTATAGATGGGCCAATTGATACGCATAAGGCTCTCCTGGTCGCCAAAGGATTCTCCCAAGTTCCTGGGATTGAGTACTCTGAGACTTTTGTGTCAGTTGCCAAGATGAAATCCATCTGAATTATTCTTATTATTACTGTAGCCCATCGCTAGGAAGTTCATCAAATGGATGTGAAGATTTATTTTCTTCACATTGACCTTCAAGAGGAGATATATATAGAGCAGCTATAGGGGTTCATCTAAGATCCTTCACTTTTTTTTCACCTTTGAAAGTCTCTCTATAGCCTCAAACATGCCCCTTGATCTTGGTATGCCAAGATGGAATATTTTCTTTTATCAGTTGGGTTCACTCAGTTCCATTCTAATATGAACATCTACATTTTGCAGTTGGATGATATTCTCACTTTCCGTGTTCTCTATGTTGATGACTTGTTGATCATGGGGAGTCACTCATCTCACATCAAGGCAGCCAAAAATACCCTTCATGATCAGTTCTTGATGTCTGAATTTGGTGTTCTCCTCTTATTTTTATGGATTGAGATCACTCAATCACCTTATGGTATCTTCATTGGAAAACCTAAGTACACTCTTGATATGCTCTCCAAATTTTGCATGGTTGGTTGTAAGCTTTCACCTACTCCATTTCTGTCAGTAGTCAAACTTGAGACTTCTTGTTCTTCACCCTTTGTGGATGCTACTTTGTATCGCTAATTGGTTGGTAGCCTCATATATTTGACTCACATGCAACCTAACATTTCATATGCTATGGGAATGGTCTCCAGGTTCATGCAAGAGCCACATGAGTTGCATTGGAAAGAAACTAAGTGGATTCTTCATTTTATCTAGGGTACCAACAATTATGGGATTCAGTATGCAGCGAGTGTGGATATTGACGTGGTGGGATACACAAATTCAAATTGGGTAGGCGATTGTCAGGATCACAAGTCTACTTCATGGTATTGCTTCTCTCTTGGTTAAGATCCAATTTCTTGGTTGAGCAAGAAGCAGTTTGTTATTCCTCTCATCCATTGAGTTCGAGTATCACAAAGTAGTTAATATAGCTACTTAGGCTATTTGGCTTCAGAACATCCTCACTAATTTTGGAATTCCTTTCTGAAATCCAATAGTCATATTTTGTGACAACCATACTGTCATTCATATTTCTTGCAATTTGGTCCATCATTAATGAACCAAGAACATTGAGATTCACATGCACTACATTCAGGAGTTGATTCATGAGTAGGTCCTTGATCTTTAGTACTGTCAGACTGTAAACATCTTCACAAAACCCTTCACTCAGAGAAAGCTCATTCACTTATGTGCTTTGCTTCAAGTGTGAAATGTGTCTCCTTCTACTAGAGATTTTTAGTTTCTTATTTTCTCTCTTTTGGAGAGGAATTTTCTCCCACTAGGTTCTCTCCTTTTATCTAGTTTTGAGAGTTCACATTGTCATCGTACATGGGTACCTAACATGGCTTTGTTTTTGGGACCTATAAGCATATGTACTACATTATTGTAATCTCTAAGTTGCACTTAAGGGGGGGTATTAGAGTAAATGGTCTTTCACCATTTTACTCTTGACTTACATTTAATTAGGTAAACTTTTTTATTTTATTAGATGGATATTGTTGAGTCCCAGTTGGAATCTAACTCATCCTTTGAGATGGTTGTGTCCAATTTGAACTCTAACTATTGAGTCCAATTTGGACTCTAATTCCTTCTATGATATGGTTGTGTCCAAATTGGACTCCAACTCTTCTAGAGGATATTGTTGAGTTCTATCAGGATTCTACTTCACTACATTAAGACACTTGTGTCAACCTTGTCCATTCTTCCTATTAGCTCTTGCCTATATAAATAGGATACCTTGCCTGTATTTGGGAATAATGTATAATGCACAATGCATATTGGCATATAATGCATATTAGAAATATTGGGATATTGTATATTTCTCTTGATTCTATTATGCCTTTGAGCATTCACATCAAGTTTATCTAGTATTGTTATTCTGTTAATTTTATTTCTAGTTTTTTTTATCTAACTCTTTCATTTTGATTTTGGTTTAAATCTATTTTCTTAGATTCTAACAAGGTGAAGGCTTAAATAGACATATGTGATGGAAGTTGGCACATGTCTATCATGCCAAGTTATAATATCATGAATTGGGTGATCAATTGAAATAAATTCCACAATCAAGGAAGTGATAGTCATGTGAGAGTGGGCTTATCAAAATTAATCCCACACATTTGAAATCTGCTACACGAACAAATTTAGGAGCCCGTACCCAAGAGAGTGACATTTTGAATAACAATGTGACATTAACTAGGCAACCATAGATGCCACATGTAGGATGTTGTACCAAGAAGAATTATAGAAAATAATTTGTTGATACCAAAATCCACTTCTAAATTGGCATAAGATATTAAATTGGACTGCACAATGATGATCATAATTGCAAGGCTCCTTTAAACCAAGTCATCTTGGTGAGGTCAGTAGTGAATGAAAATGGATTAGCGACTATGAACTAATGTAATCAAATTTGTCAAGTGGTTGAATATAAAACCTCCAAGATAAACCCAACAAAGGAGTCATTGATGGGTAAATCTAATTAAAATGGAATCAATTTGAAACCCTACAAAAAGGGGAAAACATTTAATTTAAATCTTCAAGGATAATTTTGAAAATAGAACCATTGGTTTCCATTAAGAATGGAACTTGTCATAATGAAAGGGGGTCAATCAATCCTCTTCCAAAACTAAAGATTCCTCTGTGTACTCTATTTCTACAAAAGAAGGAGAACAACATTTATTGGCCAAGGAGTCAGCTAAGGCATTTACCTCTCCATAACAATGCCCAGTTTCTTCAAAAGTGTGAAGAATCTCCCAAGCCTCCTTTAAGATGTATTTAAGTTTCCAATCAACGATATCCAACTTATTCAATGTTGATATGATAACCATAGAGTCCCTTTTAGTGACAACCTTACCAATCCCCCTTCTAACTGCTATTTTGAGTCCTATAACCAAGCCTCAAGCTTCTACAATGTTATTTCTATCATTAGGGATTCATTCTGACAATGTTATTAGAAGAGATACTTTCCAATCTATAATCAATACAAAAATGCATGAAATCCCAGGGTTACCTTTAGAAGCTCCATCAAAATTGAGCTTCACAAAACTCTTCTCTGGAGGTTTCCAATGAATTTCTTTCATGTTGATTCTTGAAGACTAATTTTGAGCCAAATGACCTCTGAGAGGAAGTGAACTATGCTTCCATTTGTTTAAAACTTGTGTATACCATGAATTGAAGTTAGAGGATAGATTCCTAATTTTGGGGTTACATGCCTTGACTGATTCTAAAATTGCCAGTTCATCAACTGTATGAATAACTTGATCAACTAATGTTTTTTTTTCTAAACATAGGTTTGTTCTGCTCCCAACATAGGCTCCAAATTACTGTCATTGGAGCTACCTCTCATAAGGTTGCAAAAAATGTCTGTTTATATAGTCCTGGCCATGATTGAAAGATCTCAATCAATGTGTTTTACATTGGAGTATACCAATTTAATTTGTTCAACACTCAATTCCAAACATAAGATGAAAATAAACAGTTGAGAAGCAAGTGACCTATAGTTTCCTATTATGTTTTACACAATGGGAAAACAAAAGGAGTGGTAATTGATAATTTTGAAATTCTATCACTAGTTAAGATTCTTCCTAATAATGCCAACCAAGTAAAGGCTCATGCTTTTGGCACAACAATTGTAGACAAACTAAAAGAAAAAATCTCTTGAGTGACTACAATTGATTTTGGGATCTGAAAGGTCGTATCCCTTACTAATAGAATAGTTACTAGATTTAAAAGGCATTTAGATCAATGTGTCACAATCCAATGAGAAATGAACTAATCTTTTATGAAGTAATTCAATTAGAGTTACCATTTGGGTCGAAGGAATATTCGAATTAGAAAGATCTTTCCACCCAACACATACATTATTAATGATATTAAGATAGTCTTCTACTTCACTCCCCCAAATACTAAGGATAATCATTTTGGCATCTGGAAAGCAACAAATAGAGTCAATTGGTGGGTAGTAATTCCAAGATTCTTCCCATAATAGGGTTGTCTGACCATTATGAACAATTTAGGACAAATGGGGAAGAAAAAGATGCCTACAGTGGACCATAAAGTTTGACATTTGGGATCCCTGGGGAGGATTTGTTGTAGTAAAAATTCTTTCTAAATAAGCCACATCTAAATGTTTAGTCCAAATAATTGAGGATCAAAGAGAATTAGAATTGGAATAGATTTTCCAAACTAATTTTTCTCCCAAAGCCAGGTTCATTTTCACAACACTTTGAATTCCAACTCCACTTACAAACTTTGGAGAGCATATTGAATTCCATTTTATTAAGGGTATCTTCTTGGAATTATCTTTATTTCCAGACTAGATGAATCTTTTAAACAATTTTTCAAGATCTATAAGAGAATCCTTAAGAACCTTTAAAACTGATAACAAGAAGTTTGGAATTGTTGATAATACTAATTTAACTAAAAGCAACCAACTTGCAAGAGATAACCATGAATTTTTCCATGAAGTAACCCAAGACTAATTAGATGAAGAAAGAACATACCAAAATGAGTTATGGTTTATGCCAACAAATAGGGGTATTCGAAGGTATTTACATGGCAATTTTTCCAACTTGAACCCAAGGTGTCTACTAACCTTTTAGAAACATCTACTGAACACTTGAAAAGAAATTTTTTTGACTTGGAAGGGTTAATATCTTATGCCAAGATATCACAATATGTGACCAAAAATTGTTTAATCATTATGGATTCATTTATTGAAGTTGCCCCAAATAAAAGAGTGTCATCTAAAAAGAGCAGATGTGTGGTAGTAATATATGTATTTGGAATAGAAATCCCACACCAAAGCTTGAAGTTATGATAATGAACAAGAAATCTACTCAGAGCTTCAACAAGGATGATAAACAAATATCAGGATAAGGGGTCACCTTGACGAATGAGAAAAGAAACCATTAGGATTGTCGTTAATCAATACAGAAAATTTGGATCCCAATAAGCAAGATAACAACCATTTACATCATTTATGTGAGACTCCAAATTGGTGAAGGACATTCAACAAAAAATTCCAACTAACTCTATCACAAGCCTTCATCATATCAAGTTTGACGATCATTGCTTTAAGTTTGTGAGAGGATATAAAATGTAGTACCTCATGTGCAATAAGAGTCCCTTCAACAATTTATTTTCTAGGATCAAAACCTCCTTAATGAGGTGAAATAATTTTTGGAATCAACTTAGCTAGTCAAAGATTAAAGGCCTTCATAAAAATCTTGTAAATGGAATTACACAAAAAATGGGATTAAAGTCTGCAAAGGCAACAAGATTGGGAAACTTGGGTTTCGAGACAAAATTCATAATATTTTTTTTTGATAGGCAAAGGCCGAAGCCATGATCATTTTTTAAATAATAGTAAAAATTACAAGAGTTCTTTGTTCACTGCGGGCACTGGTAGGAAAGAACAGAGAAGAAAACCTCCAATCTCACCCAGGACAAAAAGTCCAGATCATACATAGTCTTTTGAGGGCATATCCTCCTTTATTAAAAAAATGTTTTAATTTACACAAGTTCTTATCAGAACAATTTTACAAATATTTCATTCAGATGCTCTTTTCTGGGCTGATTCTTTGATGTGTCTATGCATTCCTTGTAATTGTTAGATTCATGTAGAACACAAAGCCTGCAACAACTATGCCTCTACCACATGGTCATACAAATATATCTTAAAGCTAAAATTATTAAAAGGACCTTCTAAAATTTAGAATAGGAAATTAGTACCTTGATAGATTCTCCATGTTCTACTAATGCAATACTTGATAGAAAATTAGTACCCAAATACATATCTCAATCAATCTTTAAATGTATTTATGTTAGAGGTTCTAAATTCATACATAATTACTCCTATTATTTATAAATTGGGGCTAATTCATTTGAATAGAAGTAAGTCTATAATACCTAAGGGTAAACAAGTTGAGACCTTGCCTTACTAGGAGTAAGCCTATGAAAAAATAAAGTTCAAAATTGTTCATATTCCTAGAAGACCTGATTTTTCTTTGCAGGTTTGATCATGCAGGGAGGAAAAAAAAAGAGTAGACAATCGAAGCGGCCTATCTCCTAATTAGTTGTTAACCATTTCTAACATAAGCAGATTAATTTAGCTTTATAATCCCATAGTGAAACTTGCAATTTCAGGAAAGCAACATATTATAACATCTTCTTACCATCCATAGCTTAGTATATATAAAAGATAAAACATATATATATATATATATATATATATATATCAAGGTATGGAAGTTAAGATTTAATATTAATCCTATTGGACACCTTCCTGAAGAAAACCAGTTAAAAAAAATAGAGACAAAACCCGTGAGAACAGATTCTATAGAATTTATTAAGAATATTGTCAAAAGTCCTCCCTACATACTTAGGATTCTAAGAAATTTTCTTTCAAGAGATAACATCCATATCCCTTTCTCAGGGCCTAGCATTAATTTTATCATGAAATAAAGCTGAAGTAAAATTGATGCATACCCATCCTTATTCAAGACCTTAACTTTATTGAAGCCTGCATTTTTTGGTTCTTGCATATTCCTCTAGATCGACATTATCCTCTGCTTCCCCTATTTCAGAGTCACTAAAACCTTCACTATATGTTTTCTCCACATCTTCCTCTTTCAAGAAACAGTCAAACCATTCAATCTCCTTCGGATATCTTACATGAAGGAAGATAAGGAGGAAATCTAAATTCCTTTTGATCGAGGGTGTTGTTTTAATAAAGGAGTCCATATCTTTAGTGGTGAAAATTGGATAACAGGGGACATGTAAGCCGCCTATTGTAGGTATATCGTAGAATCTAGGCTTCGAAATTGTTAAATCTGGTCTAATATTCTGAATGACTTTGTTTAGATTATGCAAATATTGTCTCTTGAAAATCCTTCTACAGAGGCATCCAATGTCATATTTGCCTAGATCAACTTGAAGGGAAGAGGCTATGAACATGGTTGGGATGTCTGAATTGACCCTAAAATGGACTGTATTCATGATGAATTCTTTGCCCAAAATCTTGAAAACTGCTCGAAGGACTAAATTGTGGGTGGTTAATATTTTCAATATTTTGATGGAGATTTCATCATCAAAGGCAATCTGAATCCTAGAGATTTTTATTTTGATGGTGGTAGACATCTTCTGTAAAGGCCAGGATACATAAGGAGGCAGTTTTATTCTAAAAATACCATTGAGAGGGGGTTAATATATATCCACCGATGTCGATTCAGTTGCATTAGAGAAGTACAATCATTTTAGACCGACTAACTACCTTAAATGGTTATGATGAATTAATTTATACATATTTTGGATGGCTTAATAGATTGGGCTGGTTTCCATTATAATCTTACAAAACTTTCTGAATGTATGATTCATAAAATCTTAAACTCAGTTTATCATTTATTTGCAAACTTATGTCCACTAGGAGTTGCTACAATAGTCATCGATCACAAAAAAAGAAAATAGTACATATTAATATTTTTTGTTAACAACTTATTAAAGAAATCCAAAAAAGCCCCACTGTCTACCCCACGTGGGGGGAGATAGCAGATCTTTATGATATGACAATGTCCATTATCATTCAAGCCCTTGAGAGACTCAGAATGGTAAAAATCCTAATCTTCATTCCTATTTTTAGAATAGAAGTCGTAGAAAAGATAAGTTATGAATCAATACTTAAATCTAACTTTGTAAATGAAATAATTCTATTGCTTAACATATATCTATTCTTGAGACTATCAAAGATAATAACATACCCATAAGTTAAAGGATTTATATTATTTTGAATATAACCTATAAATTTTTAGTCCATGGGAATTATATTACCTACAGTCGATCAGTACAAACAGACAAGATCTTACAAAAAAATTCAAACTTAGTTTATCTGGCATTGTCTTTTAAGTATTTCTTACCCATAGGAAGTCTATTCATCCCTACTTACTCAAGGCGGAAGTGAAAACATTATATATTCTAACTATGAAAGGATTTAGCTATATATCATCTATAAACCTAAGGAGATCTATTGATCTTAATACTTGACTGAAATTCTTTAAAAATATATACAATCTACTTCTCAAAAGCCTCCATTTCCTTTTCCTATTTGCGTTTGATGATTATCAATTCATCTAAATCCACATTCTCTTCCTCTTGTTCAACATTAGTCGTCGTAACCTTCCCCTTCGCCTCATTCTTGACCTTTTTCTGCCAGTTGTTCTTAACAATGACTAGAGCGATGACTTGGATGCTATCCAACTTGACATCCTCCATAGAGGTCAGGAGCTGATAACCTTCTTCCTGGAGGTATTTACAGAACCAAGCAGTGTCATTAGATGGAACAACCCTCATCTATTTGAGTAAAAAGTGGATGTTTCGCTCCACTGAAACCCAAATTCGTCAAAAATTTCCTTGTTACGGAGAATCATAATTGGTATACGAGGGGTTCCTATGATCTTGAACAAGCTCCACACCTATTCTCTCATGTATGCCTCTAAGAATGGGATTTCAAGATTATTATCTACACTATAAACTGCCTGCTCCAGCCCCAGTAGAATTTCCATATTGAAAACCTTTTTGCTAAGGGAAATTATATCATTTTTTGAAATCCTAGCAAGGAAAATATAGGAAATAAAAGTACCGACAATCTCCCCATTCATTCTCAGAGTAAATTTGAAGTCGTAGTCTTCTTTGTTGAAAATCCTTTCAATAGCTCTCCTAACAAGATCATCAGAAGGTGAAAGGATACGATTTCATCTTTCAGGTTGAATATTCCCTCTAAATGACATCTGCCTATTAGCCTATGTATGAAAAAAAAGAATGTTAGTTTCCATGGCTTCCCCAAAGTTACTGATTCACAGCTCTAAGTAAGGATAACAAGCTCCTGAAAACTAGAAATGTTATATCATTTTAATAGTGTATTCAGAAGTCTCGGGAAATGCCTTTTGCAGCAATCTTAATGTAAACCTAATTAATAATGATTCATAACATGATTAAGAGGAGTCACCTATACCTTGTCATTAAATTCCATTAAAGGATTAAGTCATGTCAAATATTATATTGGGGTTGAAAGATTAGGAAGTAAATACAATTATTTAGCCATGATTTGCCATTTCGAGGCAATCCATTTGAGGTTATGATAACTCGTATTGAACAACTTAAAAGGATTTAATAAAATCTACTAAATCTTCTTGGGTGGACCCATATCTAATTTTAGAATTAGTATATTATTAAAGTAAGACTACTATGGGGTTGTTAATTTTGATGTTTCCTAAGATGATAAACTATAGCTATATTTCTCATGTTAATCATTTCTTAACATGTATCGAGTAATGATAGTATAGATGGTATTTTATGGTCTTTTTTAAAGTTAATAGAATTTTTTGTGTGCCTACTAAATCTTATTGCAAAATTGAAACTTATGTAGGCCTTATCCTTAAATTAGTTGTCTATGAAGTACTTATACTCAACTTCACTAACCTATTATTGAGAGCCCTAATTTCATTCATTTGAATGTAGTCCTTGGATAAATTCCTTAATAGATTTATTAGCTAATTTTTTAGCTTTATGATTTCTTCCCTATAAATATGGTTGAAGGTTAATTTATCAAAAAACTGGCATATTTCTAAAGCTTTTGATAATATCGATTCTTGACTCAAATTTAGAAGAGAACCTTTCCTAAGGGCGTTGATTATAATTCCAGAGTCACCTTCTATGGCTAGGTTTTTTATTTCTAAATTTTTACACAAAAGTAGGCCTTCTACTAAGGTCATTAATTTTACCCAATTATTGGTTTATTTGCCTATGTATTTTTTCAGCTTTTCTACTTTCTTGCCTTCTGAATCATGTATACAACAGCCTATTCCAACCAAGCCTAGATTACCTCTAGATGCACCATCAAAGTTGAGTTTAAACCAACCACATGACATAGGTGGTTACCATTTGAAATTAGCTCGTTTGAGAGAGGAGGAGGTTCCTTCTGAACCAATATACGAAGGAATCTTAAGGCCAATCCATTCATTTCTCATTTTCTCACCCCAGTGGGTCATAACCATATCCTTTTTATTTTTGTTTAGTATCCTATTATTTGCTATCTCAATGCTTGAAATTTCAATTTTGGTTAAAATTTTATTACAATCCATATTTATATCTTGAAAAAGTATTATATTCCTCTCCTTCCATAATTCCCAAAGTATGATCGAGGGAGCAGAGAGCCATAAAGAGCCAAATATGTACCCTTTGTTAAGGATTGGCCATGATTGTAGAAAGTCATAAAGACTTCTAGGATAGGCCGATCTCCAACCAAGTTGAAGGCATGACCAATTCCAAATGTGCAAAGAGTAGGAGCATCTCAACAGGAGGTGGTCTAAGGTTTCTTCCTACTTTTCACAGAGAGGGCATCTACTTGGCCCCTAAAAACCCATTTGTTTGAAATGATCAACTGTTAAAATCCTCCTATACCATACTAGCCAGGAGAATGTCCCAACTTTTAGAAGGTAATCTTTGCTCCAAAATAGGGTATGTGGAGGATAGTCCCTCGAGCCATAAAGTTTGGATCTCAGGAACCTATATCATTCTTTAACCATATATTCTCCACTCTTACAACCATCCCATATTAATTTGTCAGGGCCTAGGTGTAAATAAATTTTTCTTGATCCCAAAATAGAGCATAAAACTGCTTCTTCTGAGGGGGGAGAAGAAAATTTTCCCTTGCTCTTCCAATGCCATCCCAGTCCTATCTCATCAAAGGTCGGATAGTCTATAACTTTTTTACCCCAATATTTTTCTAGGATAATTTTGGGTTGTTCCAAATTTGCTTTCGATTGTAAGGCTTTGTAGCCTTCCCAAGAATCCACCTAGAAGAGAGCCTTCTCTCCTTTCCCAAAATTCCAAGTCAATTTTTCTTGGATTATGAATCTACAATCCAACATAAAATTCCATATTCTGGATCCATGGGGGGGGGAGGGGTTCTCTAAAAATATTGATCAGATTTGGATTACTTAGGTATTTGTGAGATAGAATTTTCACTAGTTTGAGGTGTGAGTTCTTATACATTCTCCATACCAATTTGGCTCCTAAAGCCTTACCTTGAAGTTTGATATATTTGATACTTGCACCCCCATCCTCTTTTGGCCTGCATACCTTGTCCCAAGCCAATAAAGATATCTTGAGTTTGTCCCCTGAACCTTGCCAAAAGAAGGTTCTTAGGATTTTATTGAGCTCTTCCCTTCTTTTAACTGGGAGATCTAAACATGCAAATTGATAAATAGGGTGTGCTGATAGGACACTATGGACCATGGTAGCTCTTCCAACAGCAGTCAACCACTTACCCTTCCAAGAGGCCATTTTGAATTTAATTTTTTCTAAGGTATGGTTCCAAAGATTGGAATATTGTGTTCCATGGTCTAGGAAAAACCCTAGATATTTGCAAGGAAGGGAGCCTTTGTTGAAATTTAAGGTTTTTCATATATCCTGTTCTAGGGTAGGGTGGGTATTAAAAAAGAAAATCTAAGATTTTTCCTTGTTGATTTCCTATCCTGAAGCTACAACATATTGATCTAAGATCATCCTATATTATTTGGCTTCATTCATAGAGCTATGACCATAGAGCATGGTGTCATCCAAAAATTATTGATGGGTGGTGGCCTCTAGATCTGTAGTGATTTGGATACCCTTAATCCGTCCATCGATTTTAGCATTATTAATGAGTCTGCCCAAGGCCTCAACCATAATGATAAAAAGGAAAGGGGAGATAAGATCTCCTTGTCTTATTCCTCTTTTGATGTTAAAGAATCCTTTGGAGAACCATTTATTAATATTGAAATTTTGGGGGTAGAGATACACTCGAAAATAAGGTTTACCCATTTATTGGCAAAGCCCAAAGTAGAGAGACATTTCCTCAAGAAGAGCCAATATACTTTTTCATAGGCCTTTTTAATATCTATTTTAATTAACATACTTGGTTTCTGATTTTTTTGAACATAGTGAATAGCTTCTTGTGCAATAATAATGCCATCATAAATTGATCTGCCTGGAACGAACCCCGTTTATTCATCACTAATGATGGAAGGAAGAAGTTTATGGAGTCTACTAGCCATAGTTTTAGAAAATAATTTGTATAAGGTGTTACATAAAGCAATGGGGCGAAAGTCACTAAAAGTTTATGGTTTTTCTTTTTTAGGGATTAAGGCTATGAATGTATTATTAATTTCCTTAAGAATTTTCCCAGCATTTCTTATCCCATCAAGAGCCGCCGTAATTTCATCCCTAATAAAGCTCCAACATTTTTGGAAAAAACATGTGGCAAAGCCATTAGGACCAGGTGATTTGTCTGGGTTCATATTTTTAAGGACATCCTCTACCTCTTCTTTAGCGAGTCTTCCTAATAGACCTTGTTTTGTTCCTCCGTAATCAATTTACGAATTGTTGCAATAATGCTCTCTTGAGCGTTTAGATTAGGATCTCAGTCTGAATTATAGATTTCGTTGAATAAATTAACTGCTTTATTTGCTATTCCTTTAGGATCGTCAATTTATCGATCTTCCATATCCTTAATTGATGTTATTGTGTTTAAAATTATTTGTTGCTTAGTACTATTGTGGAAGAATTTTGTATTCCTATCTCCCTCTGCTAACCACATCTCCCTGGATTTTTGCCTCTAGAAAATGTCTTCCTTAGCAAGGACATCTTCATATTTCTTCATAATATCTTTTTCTTCCTCATACAGTGACATTTCCATGCCCCTTGAAAAAACTTCCTCATTTAGAGTTTTTAATTTCCCTTCCAAAGCTAATTTATTTTCAAAAATATTGCCAAATTTTGTTTTATTCCATGTTTTTAGCCTTTGTTTGATTATTTTTAGTTTGTTCACCACCTGGTAGAGTTTGGAACTAGAGATCTCTAATTACATCCACCAGTCTCTTATCATTTCTAAAAAAAACCTTCCTTAAACCACATTTGTTTGAATTTGAAAGGGCAGTTCTTTGGACTTCTGTCTTTGAGGATTCTTAGTTCTACATGGCGGTGATCATAGCCTGATATCGGTTTCACCTCTGCAGACATAGTAAAAGATAAATAAGTCAAGTTACCCCATAGTAAGAATCTATCTAGCTTCTCAGCTATGAAACATAAACCTTTTCTTCTATTTTTCCATGTAAAGCAGTCCTTAGAGGTGGCAATTTCTAGGAGGTTACTCCTATAAATCAGTCATCGAAATCCTCAATGGCTTTAGGGAACTTGGATAATCGCCCTCTTTTTTTAGAAGCTTTAGTGATAGTGTTGAAATCTCCGCCAATGATGGAGGTTTCATAACTATATTCTTGCAGCTTGCTTTCAATTTCTTTCCATACTCTTTCTTTTTCTTGGTTAGGGATAGGACCATAAACATTAAATATTCAAAATCTTAAGTTAGTTCAGGAGCCCTTAACTAATCCACATCACCAGTTTCCATGGTCTTCAAGATTTGAGAGCACTATAGATCTCGAATGCCAGATAAAACCTATCCCACCTGATGCACCACAAGTAAGAACCCCCCAGAGTTCCCTAATTCCTAATTTCTTATTTAGGTTAGCTAATTCTACATTGTCTAACTTAGTTTCTTGTAAAAGAAGTAAATCTGCATTAGTGTTAGAAATACAACGTAGAAGGATACATTCTTTGTTAGGGGCATTTAAGCCCCTAACATTCCATGTTAGGATATTCATGGCGAATTGGGAAGGACCTTTCCCTTCCTTGCATAGAAGATATCGGTTAGTTTAGTTTGTCCTATAGCTTCCCCATCTTTAACTCTTAATTCTTGAGTTGATTTCCTTCCTCTTTACTTGAGGGATTTGGCACATTCTGGAAAACCTTTGCTAGGAATAGTAGTAAATATTCCTAGAACCATATTATCCTCTTTAACAATATCCCTAACATTTGTGAGAAGGAGATTGATCTCTTCCAAAGAAAGGGGATTTTCTGGGTTCAAGTATGCCTTAATCGTAAGCTATTTTTGAAGCATAACTTCCCCCTTGTCATAATTTTCATCCAAGAATTTATCCATTAATTCGTCAACTGCAAAATCACATAAATATTTAGAAATTAATTTTATTTCTTCTTCTTTCCTACCTTCTGAAATAGAAATTCCCATCGAAGGGGCAGAGGGAGAAGATCTCATCATATTTTTCATATTCAAAATGGTTCCTACATCAGATTCCTTATTAATCAAGTTAGTTTCCTTGTCATGCTTCTCAAGAAAAAAGCCACCACCATAATCAAAGAAACAGGTGGAAATTTCGTGAGAAACGTGGCAAGGATCAGAGAAAAGAATAGGGGAAGGAGAAAAGTGCAGGTGTTTAACCTCTTCCACAATCTCACCCTCCTCAATGTTAGTTGAAACATGGTGTGAAACTGTATTATCCCTATTGTCCTTATCTTCCTAGGGAGAAGAATTAATAGAGTTTACCATATTTAGTGAATCCTCAAATTGAGCGTTAATTTCAGAATGCAGGATCAGCGGGTTAAATTCATAAGTTAAATCCTGATATTTAATTTTAACAGGAGCTAGGTTATTTGTCCTAATATCCATTTTAGTTATTATAATGTTACTGTTTGAGGATGATCCGATTCAATCATTCCTATATATTTCCTGTAATGATTATCAACATTTTTTAAAAATTATAAGCTAATAAGCTCCACAAGGACATTCAGAATGAGGATAGCCCTATCAACAAAGAAATCTTTCAACAAATCATATTTAAAATTTGGGCTCCAATCTAAAAAGGAGAAATTGCGTCCTTTAAAAATAGGGTTTTCTTTGGTTAAGAAACGATGCTTAATTTCAACAGACTTGCATTTTAAAAATAAAAATCCTTCTGATAAGTTAGCGATACTTACCTTGTCATTGTATTTACCCTCAAATAAATTCATGATATCCGAGGGAGAAGAGCCAAAACCATTCCATCTAGCAAAGATGCCAAGATTTTTGCAAAGGGTTGAGGTTTTGAAAAGCCTATCCTCATTAATGTGGAGGAGGTCATTAGGGCATGGAGCATTTTCAATGAAATGAGTAGGATGAGGGACCGTAGAATCAACAATGATTGGGGAACCAATTTCATCCCTAGATAGACCGTCGAAGGTATTCTACAGGGGGAGACAAAAACCAGGTTCATGATGTAGATGTGAACTAGATCCCTTCCTTTTCTTCGATTTGACCTTCTTCCAGGGCATAGAGTATACAACCAGAGGAGATACATCAGATCCAGGGCAGTCCACCAGTAAAGCATCTATTAACCTAGAATTAAAACCATCTTCATTTCTTGCATATTTTGTTAGCTCAAAAAAGGAGATTTGTCGATCAAGTTTTTCCACTGAGAATGATTTTAGACGCGATCTGGAGCAGAAGTTAAAAACCCGCCAAGAAGAGGAACAAAGGCCTCCCTGACTCTAAACTCCCACACCGGAAGAAGTAGCAGATACTCTTCCATGGGAGATAAATTCCCCCCTTTGTGTGTGGAAGAGGAGCGCTCATAGGCCCTGTTCTCAAAGCAAAAACATGCATGCGGGAGGAGCCATGACAATTTTGTGTAGAGTGAAGAGGATGACTCAATGGGTGCGAAAAATGAACAGAGCGAAACATTACGATTAATCATAGTACAATATTCATAATATTGAATTGCTTCAACATGGATCCATTTTGTCATGCCTCCTCCAAGGATCTCCAAACATTAAAATCTAAGAAGTCCAAACATTTTTGAAAAAAAAAAAGAGAATCGTTAAGCCATTAGGACTAGGAGCTAGCTTTTTAGAATTCATTGAGAAAACTGCATTCTTCATCTTTTCTAGAGAAAGAGGCTTCATAAGAAAATCATTATCTTGTGAATCAACAATATTAGGAATATTTGATAACACAGACTATAATTGTTGTTGATTTGATTGAGAAGACATATCATATGCAGTGAGGAGAATAGAAAAAAATCTAACCACTTCATCTCTAATTTTTGTATCATCTATCAATATTTCCCCCAAATTGTCCTTAATCTAAAAGATTGTATTGGTAGATCGCTTAGCCTTTGCTGACATATAGAAAAACTTGGTATTTTTATCCCCATCCTGAAGCCAAAGCTCACTAGATTTTTGCCTCCAATAGATTTATTTTCGATGCAAGATCTCTTCCAAAGAAGCTTGGAGATCTTTTTGAAGATGATAAGTAGTTTCATTCATGCCCTTGGATAAAATTTCCTCATGAACACTCTAGAGATGCTTCAAAGTGTTTTCCCCGACATTAGATTTTTTCTTAATACATTCTCTATTCCAATTTCTCACGAAGGACTAGATCAATTGCAATTTTTTGCACAACTAAAACATCTTAGTCTCGTATAGTCTAGGAATACCTTGCCAAAATGATCTCGGTAAAAAAATAAAGGAGGGATCATGTAACCACATATGTTCAAATTTGAATGAAGATATTCAAGAAGAAGTTACATGAGAACTTTGGAGAGAAATTTGAATTGGATAATGATCACAACCTGTAAGAGGAATAATTTCAACTATAGGATCAGCCTATCCATGTTCAACAAACCACACTAGATTTATAAAGAACCGATCGAGGTGAACTACAATATGGTAAAAAAAATTTCCTTTGATTAGTCTAGGTCACTTTTCCATTCACTTATAGGAAATCATTTAAAGCATCAACATAAACAAAATCCTTGAAGTCTTGAACAATTTGAAGTGGTGGTAAAATACCACCCATTTTATCATGCACCAATACGATTGAATTGAAATGCACACCAAGATATAGCTCTCCTCTTTGTATTGCCCCAAAATATCATAGACGACATCCTAAACATGTTTTTTTGCACTGTTGAGTTTGACGCACAAACATTCAAAAGATGGAAATGAATTGAGAAGTGGGACACACTAGCATGAAGCCAATTAGCTAACCCAAAAATCTTGGTTAACTAAATAGATTTTGGATTCCAAAGAATGGCTAAACCTCTAGACAATCCTATAGAAGGGCTAGCCACAAAGCTCCAAAGTTTCCAAAACTTGAACAATTGATTAATTTCCAAATCAGAAATTTTGGTCTCTTGCAGTAAAATAAGATCAACCCCTCAAGTCTCAACTTGAGACCTTATAAGGCAATTCTTTTTAGGGGTGTTCAGACCTCTAACATTCCATGACATAATCTTTATGTGAGCTTATGATTGCGATAAGACCTCGAAGGCCACATTTTGTTGTCTAACGTTGTTTGAAGTCCCTCTTAGATTTCATTACAGGTTTTAGAGTTCTTAGAAGGCCTATCCACCTTACCTTTCACTTTCATAGTGGAGCTTTGTGAATTTTCTAGAGGGGTGTGCTTGATGGATAGAGTAGTATGGGAAATAAGAGATGAAATTGGCTCCTCGTCGACTTGTCCCATAATCTCATCAATTAGAGTAGAGAAAACTTGAATAAGAATGTCCCCAATCATACTATCAAATTGACCATCCATAAAGGTTGTTTGAAAAGCGAAAATTCCGCTAGTGGATTAAAAAATAATAAGGATTTTGTGATGACTAGTGAAATTCAAAAAACAAGCCTTTTAATCGAGATATCAAACCATAGAGTAGAGGGACGTGGGTCATGTGCAAAACTTAAAATCTTAGCATTGCTCTTAGTCGATACCCTCAAAATAAGGTTAGATTTATCCATAAAGAACCATTTCATCCATCACAAAATTTTCAAACAATATAACAACCAGAGTAGACATGAAGGAGTTGGGTGATGAAAAAACATGTCTTCAAACAGAAAATTTGGATGATCAAAAGGCAAGTTAGAGCCTTGCAAATTAGATTGCGACCTCTCTGAAGGATTTTGTAGAATATAATCTTGTTCAGGTGTTTTAACAACCTTATTTAGAGGGTTGTCTACTACCAAAGCTCGAGAGATGCTAGACACTTGTAATGGGGGTGCAAGATATCTGATACATTTTTCATAGACTCAAGCTGTAAGGGGGCTTTAGAGATAACACTAAGACATGGATCTGAATAGTGCAATTTATTTTATTTGTCAATATATGAATAAATTAAAATCTACATGCACTTAGTTTTACGTCATTATTGTGATATTTCACTTTGTATTTCAACAATTGGTATCAAATCTTTAGTTTTGAGCAGAGGGGGGCACATTCTAGATTGCAATGGTGGCATCTTTCTTTATGTGTTTGAATGTCAATGTGTGCATTAGAATCCATGAAAATCACATCTCAATTAGAAATAGAAATTTTATGGAACTCATTATGAAATTTATAGATTTAAAAGGAATGATCTCTCTAAGGATATAGACCAGTGGGGAGTTATTTTAAACAGATAGAAACCTAATACCATGTCTAATTTATAGTGGAAGGAACTAGATGAAGGGTGTAATGTATCATTCATTTGTGTTGTGCAAATTATATCATGTTAAATTCCTCTAAGGACGCTAAAATGTATTTCCCATACATAAGGATATGTGAAATTTATCAATCAAAGAATCTTGAAACACACTTTATTTGAAAATAAATAAATCATATTCATTAAAAATAAGAGAAGACTCTCATGTGGAGAATTTAAATGAATTTAATTTAATTCTCAGCTAGATGAGGTGGATATGTGTGTATTATTATTTTTTTCTTTATCAAAATCATGGGAAAATATAATAAATGATAGAAATGGTTCGATCAAAAATCAAATTTATATGTCTTTTAAAGTTGGATTTCCTTAAAAGAAAATGATGAAAAAATATATGGACGGGGGATCAAAAGATGGATTACATGTTTTGGGAAGACACATGAATAAATGAGGTTCTAAAGAAGATAAAAAAAATCTACTAAGAGATTTAAGCCTTGAGGTTGTTCAAAGACCCCAAGAAAGTGCAAAGCGAAAATTTAAATTTATGGAAAACATGGAGCCTTATTAAGAAGGAGCACATAAATAAGAAGACTTGTGACACATTGAAAAATCCTCTAATGATAGTAAATTTGAAACTTTATTTATTTACTTTTATTTGGTTTGTTATGAATCTTGGTTAACTTAGATTGTTTATGTCACATGTCTCCTTGCAAAGAGAAATTCTCTTCCTCCATTCTTTTGATAGAGGAGAAGTGCATATGGATGACAACAATTGGCATAAAATTGTTGGACATGGGAAGATACTAATATGTTTTATAATTGGGAGTGTAGAAACCTTAGGTGTGTATTGTATTTTGTAGGAATTGCAAGTAAATTGATTAATGTATCCAAGTTGAATATTCTAAGTTTTCCTTGAAGATATTTTACCTTACATTTCCTTTTCCATGATAGTCTTTTACCAAAGGAGTGTAAAAACTCAATGCATTGAGAGATAACATGATGTCACCATTCTCTTTACAATTCTCCATCTCTGGGTTTGGGAATAGAGTGCCAAATACTAGTTAAAGTAGTGACAAGAGAGTGATCTTTTAAGAAAGAGGTGTTAAGTTTTTAAGGTAATTGGTTCACCTTGCAATCAATTTGAGATATGAAAATAGAACGAAGGATGGGAAAATGGTCAAAGAAGGTAGAAGAATAATAAATTTTTTCCCAAGTACCAAATGAATCACGAAGGTCATATGTATATTTGGAGAAACATAGAACCTGACAATTGTACTGAATTTCCCATCCTCTCCAAATCTGTAGTTGGACCAAACATATTAGTTAGGAGTATGAGAAGGGAATTTCATATAAATTGGATCTGAAACCCCAATGGTATTATAACAATTTAACCATTTATTGAATTCTTCACAACTAAGTTTAATGTGGCTACTCTAGTTGCAATATATGGAGTGTTTCACCATATTAAAATTGCCTCCTATAACCTTATCTACACTAGGTAGGTTATTTTCCTTCCAATCCCATAACAAAATCCTTTTTTTAGCATTGTCAAGGGCACAAACACAATAGAGCTTGATTAGTTGTCCATTGGTAAAGGTGAGGATCCACATACAACTATATGATGGGTCTTTCCCTTTATCAATGACATGTTTATAAATCCACAAAGTCAAACCAATAACACCACCATGATCCTCTTTGTGAAATGTAGCGAGAAAGAGACATCTCTCCATACATTACATAGAGAAAAGTCAAGATGGGTGTCATAAAGATTTACTTAGTGGAGAAAACAAATTAGGCTTCCATTTTTTAATAATCTTAATCCCATACTTGCAATGGGAGATATACACCCCCTAACATTCCATGATAAAATTTTACAATTCATGATTGAGAAGACAAATTTTTTTCTTGGGGTAACACATCAAAACAATTGGTAAGAGCAATAGATAGGTTAGAAAAATTATTTTCCTTCAAAAGAGATTAGGAAGATCTTGATCTATGTCTCGTAGAGAGAGGAGGAGACAAAGACTCACAATCAAGAGACCTCGAAGTAGGGCGATATTCTAGCAAAGGAAAGTTATGATAGACCAAATGGTTATTTTGAACCACTATAGGTCTAGAAGGTTCTTTTCTTTTCCTTGTAACTCTCCAACATTTAGATAGAACCATGTCTTTATATGAAGGGGAAAGAAAAATATAATTATTTTTATTGATATTTTGTTCCTCCATAGCAAGTTTGGTATGTTCTTGCAAAGCTGTGGGTTCTTTATTAATACTTGGAGGTTGAGCTAGGGTTTGAAGTGGCCGGGGACTACTTGTTATAGGAACAAGAGGTTGGACAAGTTCGTTTCATCTAATAAGTCACTCTCTAATCAAATGCCCTTCTCATTGGTAGTAAGAGCAATCATTAGGTTTGTTTAAATAAACTAATGACGAGGAAAACTCAAACCTAGGACCAATAATATTTATATTTTTAGGGAGTTGATTGTCTATATTCATTTTTTGCATAGACTCTTTGATGAAACATCAAATTGGAAAAATTATTTGTGTTATTCTTACAACAAACGACTCTTCCCATTTGAGAAACTATCTCTCTCAAGTAAGGCCTAAAGGCTAGTTTAAAACGGGAAGCTCAATCCACATTGCTAAGCAAGATTTGGATGGTCCTTTTGGGTGAAAGTCCAAAGTCTAGGCCTGTAGGTAGCAAACCTGACCACAAATGACCCACGAGGTCTTCACTGAAGGAGCAATACAATATCACGTGCATTCATATTGGGGGGTTTAAAATGGGCAAAAAAATGGGGCAATATATTGCCTAAATATGGGTGAGGTTTTTTTTTGGGTGGGGGTGAGGGTTTATATAGGAAAACGAGTGTGGGGGGTATTGAATGAGTATTGGAGGGGGGTGACAAAAAAGGAGTTTGGGGCAATATTTTTTGAAAATAGGGGGATTCTTTAGTATGTCACGAATGCACATGCTATGATTCAGGTTCACTAAGTGAAGCCCTCGTGAAATGATCCAAGTTCCATATTGTAACACAACTTGGGAAAGTTCAACAAATTTGAATTTACAAAACACGTATCCTTTACCCACTCCCCTCAAGGTTTCAATCCATCGACCCCTATTCTCCTAATTGAGTTTAGCCTATTTGTAAAAAATAGTCTTATAAGACATTCCTCTTACAAAGAACAAATTTACAACATGGTGTTGCCAATCTTCAATGCAATCAATCGGTTCATTAGACAACCTAAATTCTAAAGTTTTACCTACATCATCGTTGTTTGCCATTTTCATCGACTAGTCCATCTAGGTGGCAATTTTTCCTTTGTTAATATTTGTTGCATAGGAGGAGGAATCTACATTATTTTCTCCATGATCTAGGCTCTCTTTAGTGATCTCCCTACCAATGACAACTAAGCTTTGTGTATTCACATGTAGTTCTTCTGAATGAGATATTTCCCCTTTGCATTGACTTAAACTACCTCTTGTATGTCGTGCTTCCTCCTTTAATCTCATGGTTTATTAATACACTATAGCGGCTTGAGCTACAAAATGACTCCTCAAGGCAAAATTGCACCATGTGGCTAGGGTTTCAGACCCTTAGAACATTCCTTCTAGAGTGTTTTCCTCTCACTTTCTAATTATGTGCCACTTATCTTCTCTCCTTGGAATTGTATTGTTTCTTCTAATACCCATAACTACACATGCTCCTTTATATTTTGTATTACATTTCAAAATAAAAGAATTACAATAAATGTATCTAAAAAAACATAACTAATTATAATTACATAAAAATTAACGATATCTAACCATTTTACTAAATCATAACCTCTATTTTAAGAAAACAATGTTTAACCATTTCACTAAATGATAAGCTCTTGTTTAAGAAAACAACTAAATGTATTTGCCCGCTAATAAATCTGATCAATCTCTAGTTCACTTTTAATCCTCTACTTACATTTAAGTAATGTAATAATCTAATAATTAACCTACACTATTTTAGAGGCCATATTACAAGCTTTCATGAACTTTCCATTCACCACCATATTAAAATTGACTAAAATTATAGCGGATGGCTCGAATTTCAGGAAAATACTAAATCGTGCAAATAAAGTTGTATTTAAAGGTAAACAGTTTATAATTAGAATCTAATTTTAACAGGAGTTGAAAAATAATCCTCGGCGCCATGAAACAACCGTACTTTAGAAAAACTCAGTAAGCGGGGTTATTGGCTGCATTAACTGAGCTGAATGGAAAGTTGCTCTATTTTTTTCACAAAATTGATGACAAAACCTTTTTCCTCGCACTCTATTACCTCTATTTCGAGCTTCGTCGCAGAAAAAATGGATTATTAGAAAAGCTTTTTGTGAAAAATTGCATCAGAAAAGGGTTCTGTTTTGTAAACCAAATGCTGTTTAGCAGAGACTAAATTTAACTGTAAGGGTCTGTTTGCCCTGAAAATTTGAAGGTGTCACGGGCAAAATTTGAATTTTTTTTCGGACGGATTAAGAGGGTTTTGTGATAAATTCGTAAGATTTTTCGACATTTCTGAATAAGGGTGGTGACAGGTTTGTTCTTCATCTTAATTCACGAGTTATTTTGTTGAGGAAAACTGACGATGCTTACTAATTTTAATCAGTTTCAGTAAAATGTACATTGTATCTGGCTGAATTTCGTACAATTTTTGCTTAACCATGGGAAAAGCGTCAATTGGGCATTGAAAGGGATAGAGTGGAATATCTTGTTGTCGCTATTTGGGGGGATTATCTTGATTTAAGCTTTAGTTTGTGAAAATTTACAGACACCAGTTCGAACTGGGTGAATTGTAATATATGGAGTTTGGTTATGGTTGTACATTGAATATTCAGGGGTTCTATGATTATACTGTCTTTTTGGTCTTTGGTAAATCTTGGATATGTTTTGCAAACACTGGATTATATATGGAGTATACCCCCTATATGTTACACCTCAACGAAGATTAAACTTGGGTCACCCTGAAATATTGGAGGCTGAGGGATTTGAGCATGCGTTATGCCATACGTACCGTGCTTGCTCAAATTTTCAGCAGTCAAGATGGTTTTATGGATTTATGTGAAAGAAGCCATATGAACAAGTCGATTTAGGGAGTGATTTCACAGCCTAAGTTTCCTCACAAGCTGTTTTTTTGAAAACATATGGCTGAAATTTTGAAAGAACAGTAAACTATAACCTTGCCTCAAATGATATTTTTCCGGATTTCATGATGTCTCCCCACATAATTTCATCCCGCCATTCTGTTATAAGTTATATTCCGTTGAACAACAATAACAGAGAGAAAAAGATTTACATTGCAAACAAAATTAAATAGGAAATTTATTATGATATTTGGCTGCATCATGACATCTAATGTATTGTCTTTATAAAGGCATTATTTTTCTCCTATGGGAATAACTTCCCACCCAAATAACTTATCTAACAATTAATTTGTTAATTGTAAACCTTACAACCCCCCCTCTTAACGTTTACAATATGAAATTAGAAAAACACAAACAAACTGTATCAACATCAACCTAAACTTCTCTGGCTAGACAAATGTCTTGATTATCTAACTCTTCACTAGCATCAACCCAAACTTCTCTGTCTAGGCAAATAACTTAATTATCCAACACTGCATCAATATCAACCTGAACTTCTCATGTTTGGGCAAATGTTTTGATTACCCAACTTTGCATCAGCATCAACCCAAACTCCTCATGTTTTGATTATCCAACTGGCCCTCAATGATTCATAAATTGTGAAGTCAACTATCCACAAACCAACAACTCACCAAGTTTGTGGATTCAACTATCCACAAACCAGCAAATCACTTCATGCCCCCTCTTGTTCCTTAAGGGACTAAAGATGAAAAGATGCTTCTCATGCAATAAATCACCCTTGAGTGAGAAGTTAGTTCGGGATGATAGGTTTCCTCCTACCTCCATTTCCTCCAACGTCCAATTAAATACTCAAATCGCATTTAATAATTGATTCAAACAAGAAGTGCTAAATGATAAGCGCCTTATGCAGCACCTTGGCCTTTTACATCTTAAACATCTCACTATTCACCTTGCCCCAATTCAGCAAACCACTAATATCATCAATCATGGGCGAATATTCCGCCAAAAGATCCTTCATCTTCTTCACAAAAGCTACACACTAAAGATAAAGATATTCATTCAAAAAATTCTCTAAAATGCACTCATTCTGTATAGACTTGGGTTTCATATACTTATAATTGACCGATTGAAACAACCCATAACAAAGGGCAGAAAATGATAACCATCTAGCCCCAAATCCCATGGGATCCTGCAGGCTCCAAAAAATAAGTCATCTGTAATTTCCTCATAAGCTCTAAATACTTAACAAATACTTGGAAACCACAGCTTGAAAGTCGTTTTCATTTAAAATTCCCTATCTAGTGAGTCAAAACAGCCATGCTGCAAACTTAGTTTCGTCACCTGTGTTGCAATCAATTCTTACAAAGCTACTGGGAAAATAAGTAAAAAGTTAAAAACTTCAACAGATGACTCGCAAAGTTTTTCACCCAAAACCCCCTACAAGAAGATCTCCACACACAGCAATAATAATCTAGCACAGAGATACTCGAGGCTTCATTTTGATAAAAACATGTGCTTGGTGTGCTCTCTCTTAATCATCAATATTTAAGTGCAGGGTAGGCAATTGGTCTTTTGTCAACACTGCTAAATGTAACTAACTTACAAATCAAAGCATTCAACAACTACTAATTTGTGAATTCTACACTTATCTTGCTGCAGACTTTGCCAAATCAAATAAAAATGCCACTATCTGCTGAGAATCGAACCTGGATTCCACAGGATGGTGATTTGATTCATGACACACAAATCCATGACTCCCTAATGCAATGAATATTGGAGGATGTCTCTCCATACAAACCTTCTGAGCCTGCCTTTCCGTTTCTGCCAGACCTGAGATCATTGGTGCTCTGATACCAAAGTTGAACAACAATAACAGAGAGAAAAAGATTTACATTGCAAATAAACTTTATTAGGAATTTTATTATAATCTTTTGCTCCATTATTACATCCAATATATTGGCTTTATAAAGCCATTATTTTTCTGCTATGGGAATAACTTCCCACCCAACTAACTAACCTAATTACTAATTTATTAAATGTAAACCTTAATTTACTAACAATATCCTTTTCTTTTAGGAAATTTAAAAAGGCATCATATTGCATCTTCAGCCTCCCATCATTACGATTCCAATCTTCCCACATTTTCATAGAATGGGCATCAAGCTCACCAAGGAAATTGTCTCTTTAGAAAAAAGCATCCACTTTGCAAATGCCTTGATTTCTAAAAAAGTTTTGAATCTGAAGTATTTCTAAAATTCTTCCCAAAGGGGCCAAACCATTTTTGGCATCCAACTATATTTCCTTTTTCTTCCCATCACCCACAAACCATGAGCAGCCTTTTTGAAAAAGAGGAATGGCAGCAGATATATTCACCTGAACTGCAGATCCACAGGAAAGTCTTTCACTTATCTTAAGGATTACTTCAGGAGAGTTACCTCCAAGGTTAGCAAATTCCAGGGATAACTTTAAGAAACCTCCCCTCAGGCAAAGGTGTAAAATCCTGGCGAATCCTACACTATTATGGGGGGAAAAATTTAATGTTGTTGGCAAAAAAATTGTATTTGAAAGGAAAAAATATTAATTTGTACTGGCGATTTTTATCAATTGTATGAATATTGGCCACTAAAGTTTTCCCTGATTAATTCTTCTCCACAGGGATTCTTTTTCACAAATCAATATCCAAATAAGTTTTGCCCCAGGAGACTTAGGCAAAAGGGATAATTACTTAATTCTTAATCCTCCCCAACTTTTTGGCCTACAAGCTGTATCCCACTTAACAAGGTCATTTTTTTTTCCTTTTCCAAACTCGCGCTCCTTTCCACAAAAAAGATTAGATGAATTCATCAAGGAATCAATGCCAGCCGGAGCATGAATGGAGGACAACAAATAAAGGGCAGTAGAACTTAACACAAATATAATTGGAATCTTTCAGTTAAAGTCAACCAGTGACGAGTCCACAAATTGAATCTATTTACAAATTCGCTAACAACTCCTTTCCATTGCTTTTTGGTATGCTTCTTTAAACCAAGAGGAACACCAAAATAAGTGAAAAAGTGTCGGATACCTTGAATTAAAACCAAAAATCTGAGAAAGATTCTTACAATGCACTAAAAAGCAATTATAGGCAAATATATAGACTTCTTGCATTGATTTTTGCCCACTAACCAAACAAAATTTATTAAAGATTTTCTTCTATTATCTAGGCTCTTCAATCTATGCACATCCCACGAGCAAGGAGTCATTGATGAATTGAGAATGAGTTTCTTGGCAAATCATGCGATTCAATATGAGAAAGAGGTCATTTTGTCTGATTGCAAGGAGTCATGGAGATGCATCCAATAGATAACATAATTCATTGGCCAGTATTGTATGCTAGCAAATATTGCAGATGATGAAAAGTTTATGCATTCCTGTGAATGTTGTTTTACCTATCTGATGGTGCAGAGTGAGGAGAGATCCTTCTCCAAGATTTTTCAGTCCTCTTTTGTAGAACTCTGTTCATGCGTATTTCTAACAATCACTTTATCATTGAAGAATGCATCAAGGCACCCACTAAAAGGTCATGGCACGAAGGTTTGTTCTAACCAAATGCAACTGTAGGTGCAAAGATGAGAACCTTTTGAAGCAATTACACTGGTTTTTCTGCATTGGATCACCATGTGCAAAGAGTGTGATAATGGCTGTCATTGGTTCCAGCCTTCAAGAGAATGGACACATCCATGACAACTAGCTATTGGAGGTATGTCTAATGAATATAATAAATATTTTGGGGTAGAACTATAGATGATGTGAGGTAAGTTGGCAGCAGCTAACTTTATGCAGAAAACATGACAAGGAGGTGTGATCAAGGCAATATCAAACTATGATAAGAGCTCTACTGCGGGAGAGCTAGGAGGTTTCTTCAATATGAGATTGATTCAAGAAAATGGCAACTACAAGAGTGCTTTCAACTTTTGAGGACTGGGCTTGTGAAGATCAACTTTGAGGATTTTTGAGGCCTCTCAAACCCTTCTTTCTTATCACAGTGGCAATCAGAGAGAGTTCATGAACTGACTGGGGGGTTTCTATACATAATGCACAATAACACCAGAGGAGGATATGATTCTGATGAGTTAATTGTAATTTATCGTGATCCACCTAATATTGAGGCAATGCGCTTTTTCTTTCATAATTTCAGGGAGCTGTCAAATAGACAGCATTATGCATATAAAAAAAACTGGGAACGAGTAGAGTTGCTCACATTTGTGGTAATCCAAAGACTTTTTATAAGCCCCCATTCATTAGCATTCTTGAGCAAGTAGCTTAAAGTTCCCATCATAATGACATAAAGTTGGTGAGAAAGGACATCCTAGTCTGATTCCTCTAGTGGCCCTAAAAATTCAGATGGCCCCACCATTAACCAAAGCAGAGAGAGATCTGGAATTCATGCATCCTTCCAACCGCTTTATTCATTACTCACAAAAACCTAAGTTATAGAGTACCATTAAGAGGAATTTTCTATTTAGACAATCATAAGCAAGAACAAAATCTGTTATAAGTTATAACCATCGCAAGTATTTTTTAGCACAAATTGCGGAACGAATTACTTCTTGAGCAAGTATTTTTTTATCAGTATATAGCCGGTAAGGGCCAGCTCCCATAATATATGTCAAAAAACAAGAAATTACAGTATGTGCTGCATGACAGATTTTCCAGACTTCCAGTATTGTGACCAACAGGGGGGTTAAGTAAACAAAAGGCCCCCATTACTAACTGCCGAGACTTAGTAAAACATAACCACCTAAAACTGGACACACAAACAGGGGGAAACTCACAAAAACCCCTGTACTGGTACCACCTTCCAGACCAAAAAATCGCCCCTTTACAGACCACTGCCAAAAAACAGAGAAGGCACCAATTTCCTCCTAAAGATCCACTTTACAGAAAAACGTGGATGTCATTACATCTGATAATACTTATACATATCTTTAATATACTGATTTTCATGCTTGCAGACCCAGCTATCTTTACTCCTCAGATGTCTCCTCCTTGGTTTCATCCGCATTCATCCAGTGAGTTATTTAATGCACTACCTTCAATGATAACAGTTTGGAGGAATCTGGGACTTGTCATATCCAACTGCATACTTCTCACGTGCCGGAATTGTGGGAACAGAGTTCCCACATATCCGCAGTCCACCTCATCCATGAAACATAATCACTAACCCATCCAAGCAGACCAGTGCCACTTCATCTCCACCTCAGCTGATGACGTCTCCCCAGACGCCATCTTAGCTAGCTCATCTGCTACACTATTCTGTTCACGGTAGATGTGGCTCACCTTGAACTCAATTAAATTGTTACTTCTTGAGCAAGTATTGCTTCATTTAATTTGTCTTCTTTTAACAGCCCCACCCCGTTTCTTAGAAATAATGCTTGGATGTCAAGATTACAACAAGCCATAATCGTTGTAATTTTATAAGAAAAATTATAGAGAAATCAGCGTCAAAACCTGTCAAATCTGCAAGCATTATCTTCTTTGGGAATTAGAGCAAGAAAAGTAGATCAAATAGCTAGCAGCACCTTACCGAAATATCTACATTCATCCACCATGGATAAGAGATCTTCAAAAATAGTATCCAATCTCCACAAAAATAAAAAAATTGCCTGAAAGACATCTGGGTCAACTGACGTGTCAAGCTGAAAGGAAAAATAACATTTTTAAGCTCTTCCATTGTTTTTTTTAACCAATTGCTCTTTCATATCATTTGATACAAGAGATGGAATGATTTTAATCATCTTTTTAGACTTCTTATCACAATTGTCCTTAGATAACAGAGTTTGAAACTAAGATTTTGCAGCCTCTCTGATAGAATTATCTTCAGTAAGATCTTTCTCTCCTTGTTTTACAATGGAAATTTTGTTTCTCAGTGTGCCACAATTTCTTTATGAAAGATTTGGAGTTTGCATCACCTTGCTTTTTACCCAAAAAGCTCTAGATTTTGAGAAGAATTAAGGAATTTTCTACAGCTTGTAGCTTCTTCAGCTTAGAAGCAGTTCCTTTTCTCCAGCTCTGCTAGCATCTAATTCAACTCCATTTTGTGCCAGCATCTAATCCAACTCCATTTTGTGCCATTGAATTTATTACTTCCAGTCTTTTCTAGATTTCCTGTTTCAGCTTTCATATTTCTTGGTGTTTCCCACTCCTTTATCTTGTTTTTGTGTGCTTCAATTTGACACGAAATTTATATATTTCAGTCCCTTCACCATTAATCTCCTTCCACCACTTTCTAATATTTTCATCAAAGTCCTTATGCTCCAATTAGCGAGGATTGAAATTAAACAAGGTGAATCTAGGAGGTTCAC
Source organism: Thuja plicata (assembly GCA_018584345.1). Taxonomy (NCBI): domain Eukaryota; kingdom Viridiplantae; phylum Streptophyta; class Pinopsida; order Cupressales; family Cupressaceae; genus Thuja; species Thuja plicata. Next base: position 1,338,593 of record MU227092.1, on the reverse strand, counting down.
AGCCCTAAATTCTTAAAATAATAGGAGCATTATCAGATCTGGCCTTAGGCAGGATGAAGGATTCAGCTCCATCATTTTAACTCAGGAGTTGGCAAGGACTTGTTAATGATAAATCTATCAAGTCTCTCCATAATCAAAGAATTACCTTTGCTTCTATTAGACCAAGTGAAGATCCCATCTTTGGGAATCATGTCAACCTCATTTCTATCTTCGATAAAATTCTACACATATTGAGAGTTGTGATCCAAACAAGCAACATCCCCCTTTTCATCCTCTAATCTCAGAGGCAAGTTGAAGTCATCACCAACAACCCAGTTTTCTAGCCCCTTACATTATCCATCCTGCCAAATCTCTTGCCAGCACTCTTTAGCCAATTAGTGAAGACAAGAACAGTAAACATCAGTGAAATGAAATTTTGTATTTGGAGTGAGACATTCCAAAGTAGTTCTGATCCAATAAGCCCCTTTAATTGACTCAATAAGCTTCCATTTTCCACTATCCCAACTAGAAGCAATTACCCAGGTTAATCCCTCAAACCAACGCACCGAAATCCAAACTTGTTATTTCTCCATAAATCATTCAATCGTAACATGTCATCCTTTGAAAGTTTTATTCCTTGAAGAAGGATAATATTAGGCTGCAAATCAAATTGTTTGCCTTGAAGATTCCTTTTGACTGAGGCCAATTCTGAACCTCTTATGTTCTGGGAGAAAAAAATCATTTTCTAGGGTTGCAAGAAGCATCCTTCTTAATCTTCCCTCCCTAGCTTTCTATAGAAATCTACCCTTTACCTTGCCCGGCTGACCTTCATGTGTAAAGTTTTAAAGGAATTTGTTTATGGGATCCTTCCTCAACTTCTTTTTGTGACAGCTTCTTTATGTCTCAGATTTTGAGGGATGGCCCACCTTTCTCTTAATCGAAGTGCCACAATCAATTTGGGAATCAACTTGCTCTAGAGACAACACACCTCTAGGGGCATTTGGGGCATCTTCACCAAAGTTAGAAACATCCTTAATTGCTTTATCATCTTTACTTCCATAGCAACTTCTTCAATTTTGACACTCTCCTCTATTCTACTTTCCTTTTCTTACGAACTTTCATTTTTTATTTTATTTCACAAGTCTCTTTTACAGTTCTATGATATGGTTCCTCACTATGATTTGCTCAATGTCAAGATTTTCCCTAAGATTAGTTATTATCCAGTCATTACTTCCATTTTCCAAGTCAACTTATTTATTTTTAATAGGAACCACACCATCAGCCTCCTTTCTATATGCCCTGTTTGTGTCTTTCATTAGGAACAATAACAAACTCTTCATTTTCATTGATTTGGGGATTTTCTTTGGTACCAAATTTGGCTTTGGGCAATTGCGGAAAAAATGTCCATATTCATGGCAATGTGAGCATCAAAGGGAAATGTTCAGAAGACCCTCTAAAACAACAGTTTCCATGCAAATTTGTGCAAATAATAGAAGTTTGCATTGCGAGATTGTTTCTACAACTTTAACAAATTTGCCAAGAGTGCCCTCAATGGCTTTGAAAGATTATTCTCTCCAAAATTGAATAGGAAAGTTAACTTTATCTAAATAGGGATCAAATTGGCAATTTGTTCTGTGGGGTCGAAAATGGGATCCAGTATTTCATAAATAGGTCACTTTTACCATAAACCACAGCCCCTTCTTAAAAACTATTTCAGAACCTTTTTTTTTTGATAGGTCTATTTCAGAACCTTTTGCTGAATGGAAAACAACCATAAAAAACTTCTTCCAGAGAAACTTATGTTAGGCTCCTGCGAAATATGCAGAAGTGAATTATATTTTATCCAAGACGGAATACCACTTGGAAAAGGCCAGAGGTTGAAGAATCTGCAAATCAACCGACATTCTGGGAGTTCGTCATAATCCTGAATAAATTCTTTATCATCAAATCTCACCTTTGGAATTTGAACCTTTTTCTTCAAAAAACTTCTTTTTTAAGTGGGGGACCAACATCTAATTCCCTCTTCAGTGACTTGGTCAAAGCCTTCAGATTTTATTTGGGGGTTTGTTTTGAAGGTTCTTGAACTCCACCCTCATAGGAAGGGGAGCTCCACACTGTCACTTTGGAAGCTTCTAGAAGTAGCTTACAAAGAAAACATTTCCAAAAGGAAGACAAACGTAAAAGAAATCCCACCTGGGCACAACAAACTAAATCTTAACAAACTAAAAGGAAACCGAAAAACTTGCAAAATATTCACAGCAGCGCAAGT
>MU227092.1:1314788-1331329 GCA_018584345.1 Thuja plicata | reverse complement strand
CAGCAATCAAACTTACTCAAATGAAATCCTATTGCAGTTTAGAGAGGAACTTGCAGGTCATGCTAGGCGGAGGGCTGGCCATCTTTCAGTCTCAAGGCGGCAGAATACATTAACTGAAAATGAAAAGAAACAAGTCCAATGGGTACTAGGATTCATTAAGGAATTTCGGTTAAAGGGAGAGCATTTTCGTAAGAATCGTTCAGTATTAAGTATTGCTAATTCAAAGACAGCTTTTGGAGTGCATAATTTGGCTGCCAGCCAGGAAAATTCAAATCTGGAAGCAGGTAACTGTTTGCAGTTACTAACAGATCCAACATTGCAGACCATAGATGGCAGCATGGCTATCACCAATACTGGCTTAGACAGAGCTAAAAAGAGGATTAAAACAAAAGAAGGTGCTAGACGCAAGCAATTTATGACATCTAATGAGGCAGGAAATGACCAGATGCTTCTTAAAATAGCAGGAAGTAATGCAGCAGAGAGCACATGCTACCTTACTCATAGTTCCCGTAAAATACATGAAAGTAGTGATGATAAAGCAGCAAAGGAAGACATTGGTGCTCCTGCTAACAACGTTGGCAGTAGTTTTGGCTCACCACATACTTCAAATGAGCCTCAGGTTCCTCAATTCAAAAGGAAAGTCAAACCTCTATGTACAGAAGCTGAGTTGCAGGACTATTTTAATAATATAGGTGGGGAATGGGCATCTAATATGAAGAGGCGAAAAATTGTAGATGCTGAAGAATTTGCTGAAGGATTTCCTAAAGGTTGGAAACTTTTATTGGGTGTTCGAAAGAAACATGGAAAGTTCATAATCGAATGTCGTAAATACATAAGGTTTGTTGTCTCCCTCTTCATAATTGCTACATTAATTTTGTTTATGTGTAATGCAAACGGGTTACTCTGGGTCATTTTCTCTTGGATATTGAATTATTCATGTATGCTATTGCCCTTTATCCAAGAAATTTTAGGTCTGTCAGAAATATGAATTAAATACCAATTCTGTTAGAAATACTCTAACACTCTCTATCAATTGAATCTTACTTGTCAAGCAAGTAATGTGAATGGATATATTTAATCATAATAGTGACATGTTGATGATTCCATCCAAATAACAATTGGTGATTGATGCAACACTGAACCTACCATAGTCAAGGGCTAGCTTTTGGCATGCAATTTTTCATAAGCTTTATTAAAAATACTAAAATTCTTTTGAGCAAGTGCACTTCTGCATAATTTGTCTAGTTCCACTATCCTCTCCAAATACACTTCCCCTCTGCAACAATGATATGTTGACAATTCTATCCTTATTACCATTGGTAATCGGTTTAACAGAATGAGTTGTAATGTAGTTTAGTTTGTATTATTTGAACCTGTGATATCGGTCTATTTTTTCATGTGGTTTTTCATAAGCTCTATTGAGAAAAATAAGATTCTTTCAGGCAACATCCACTTCCACATAGTTTGTGTAGATCCACTGGCTTCTCCAAAGGCTCCTTCCCTTCCCCTCTCCCAAATAAGAATGTGATATCTTGATCAGATTACTATTTGGTAATTTGAGCAATAGCTTGCGATGTAACGCAGTTTGGCTTGTGTCATCTAACCCATTTCTCAGGCGCTATCTTTTGACATGCAGTTTTTCATGACTTTTATTAAGATCAATAAGATTCTTTCGGCCAATGAATATTTTCACATAGTTTTTCTAGTTCCACTTGTATCCCTAAATACTCCCTCACCCCACAACCCTCCAACTCACCCCACCCCTCCACCTAGATTTCTAAATGCCGTTGCCAATATATCACTTGTTTATGAGATCACTGTATATTTAGAACCCTTGGGCTTTTCAGTAATCAAAATCTAACAATATCATATACTTCTGACTCAATCGACAGTTTTGGTGGATACATAAAGCCAGCATTGTACCTTGAGTTGGCATGTTGAGGAAATATCTTGAGTTGAATACATAAGCCCACTAACATGGCCTTGTTTTCAGGGCTATAGCTTGTTATGCAGTGAGACTCTCTTGATGGTTGAGGCTTTCTAGGCTACACAGATACATGACACAGAAAAAAATTAGTCAACCTTATTGCATTAGTATACTGCTGATGCATTGCACCTGTCGATTGGGAAACTTAACAATTAATAAAAATTATAAATTAATTAAACCTTTAAAGTTTAATGAGAGCATCCTTCTTGATTTCAAGATTGCATAAGGCTTGTGCTAGATGAAAGGGTTATCCACAATAGTGAGTTTTAGCTTAAGTGCCCTTATTGATGATATTAATTCTATTTCATTCAGCACATTTCTCAAAATTGTCTAGCTATCTCCTATGATTTGGAGATCTTTGCTTTTGCTCAGAATGATTATTCTTGTTTAGGGTTAAGTGTACCACAAGTTTACGAGCTTCTGTTTGATGGCTAATTTTTTATTGACTCGTGACAATGGGGCAAAAGATCCTGTTGGAATTTACTATATAGTAGCTTAGTTGTAAAAGGTTTTCTTTTTATTTTTTAATAATGCAGTATTGGGGTACAGGGCACAGTCATGGAACACTTTATGATTTAGACATTTTCATCAGAACTATGTTTTGTATTTACTGACGAGCGCAGAGTTTGCATTGATCAAATGTTTCTGGAGTTGTTATGTTTATAGCCTATAAAAGTTGAGATTGTTATAATAGCCATAAATCTGTTTCAGTTATCATATCAAATATCTTTGATGCAAGGGCTACTTTCGATTTCCCTATCACATTAGTCCTCAGGGGCTGCAATTTAGGTGGAAAGATTGACACATCTTTTTTCAATTCTTCGTCATTCTTTTGTTGGAAAGATTGTTACTAAAGGAATCTCTTCCTCTGCAAAATTCAATTAAGAAGCATCAAGATTCTAGATCTTGATGCTTTACATGGTTGTGTAATTGGTCACTTGAGTTACCAAGAATTTGCTGGCTGTTTGTGGGTGCCATCCAAATGCTTAGAGCTTCACCACTGGTTTGTTAAGAGGACACCAAATGGGAACTAGAGTCTCCTGTTAAAAGCTTTTTGGCTTGAAATCAACATATTATGCAGATGTTTCCTTTATCTAAGTTCTGATCATATCAAAGGGAAATGTAACCAGCTTGCTGATTCTCTTGCTAACGAGGCTGCTAAGCTAAGTTAGCGTATCCTTAGTATCAAATAGACTTAACTGTGTTGTTGCTATTCTGCTTTACCATTCTTTGATGTTGGCCATAGTTTTTTCCTCCCCATTAAGCTCTGTTTTCTGGGTAGGGGCTGGTTGCAAGTCTTTTTATGTTTTAATATGCTTTGCTTTTGCAGTAAAAAAACTGGTGTCAAGAGAGATTCACAGGAGAGTGTTCCATCATTCCATGGTTAAATTCCCCAACTACAACAAGGAGGGACATAACTCCAGCTGTGCATTCTAAGCATGAACCATATTTACTTAAAATCGCCTAAGATTTACTAGCCAAATTGTACATTAACAGTTGGCATAATAGTTTACCTGAACTTTAGTTCAATACTGTTGGCTTGACGTCAAATTTAAAGCAATGCATCCTATACTCTATTTATCAGGCACTTGGCACAGTAAGTCATTTTTCTATGCAGAAGGTCAAATGTCCAAAACCTCTGCTTCCTTTACATAGCGCACTTGCCTTTGGCAGGCTCATTTAGGCGTCCCAGAGTAATTTCTATGAATACAGCAAGTCAATAGCTTTTAATGATGTGACATCTTGTAAGTTAATAAAAAGGGCATTCAAATAAAAAACAAAAGCTTAACACACCAAAGAATTTTACGGCATAATGCAAGCAGGTATACTACAGACTTCATAGTAATGTTCCCCAGTCTCAAACATTCCGGGATGACCCAAGTTTACAAAACATGGTTGGTGGGTAACAAAGACGGGGTATACTCCAGCCAGACTTATATTTGAAATACATAATCTAAGATTTACAAAAGACCAAAAAGATACATTCCAATTATAAAACCCAAGAATATTTAATTTGCAAACATAACCAAATTCCATGTGTTACAATTCACCCAGTTCAAACCTGTCACCATCCTAATTTAGAAACATCGAAAAATCCTACATATTTATTCCAAAACCCTTGTCAAATTTTTAAGGCAAACATATCCTTCCATTTAAATCTAGTCTCTGCTAAACAGTATTTAGGTCACAAAACAAAAAGAACCCTTTTCTGATGCAATTTTTTACAAATAAATTGTATAATACTCTATTCTTTCTCTGGTGAAGCTTCAAATAGAGGTTATCGAGTGCACAGAAAAAGTTTTTGTCATCAATTTTGTGAAAAAAATAGTGCAACCTTCCATTCAGTTCAGTTAATGCAGCCAAAAACCGACCAGACTGAGTTTTTCTGAACTATGGTTGTTTCATTGCAGCAATGATATTTTTATTAACGCCTGTTAAGTTTAGATTTTAATTAAAGAATATTTGCTTTAAGTTCAATTTATTTGCATGATTATTGTATTTAAAAAATTTCTGAAGTTTGAGTCATTGTTTTAATCAAATCACATTATTAACTCTTATTTGCTTGCATGCACAATTTGAGACTAAATGGCTTATTAATGTAGGAATTCAAGTGGCACGGTTTTAAATTTATGTCATTTAGTTAGTTTTATATTGATAAATTTGCAGTCTTATTTTAAGGTTATAGCTGGTAGGTTTGCATGGCAAGGAAATGGATTGCATTGCGCTTTATCATTTAGTCATCTTTTTCAGTTTTTTACTTTGCTCACAACGTTTATTGATTCTGTGGAAAGATAGAAATTGTTTAAGCATTTATAGAGGCTTTGTATTTGTAGCATATATAATTTTCTAGTTATTCCTCTTTTGTTTGCTTCATTTATTATACATGTTTTTACAGTGTTTTGTTTTTGCAAATCAGTCCTGAAGGGTTGCAATTTGCTTCCTGTCGCGATGTCACAACATATCTTTCAAATGCTGGCAATTCTTCTGTTGGGGTGGTTACTCCTCAAGAAAACCCGAATCTTGAAGAATCCAACGATCCTAATCAAAATGCAATAGCTGGCATAGTAAGCGCCTTATATTTTCCTTAAAGTTGTTTCATAGTGATTAACTGTATTGTTCATTACCAGCATCATGCTGAATTTGCCAATCTGGTGGGTCCAAAGAGGATCTCCTAACTGTTTATACATGCAGTCTGCAGAGGAGAATGCAATGACATGGAGTGAAGTGATGCAGCCAGCAGAAGGAGGTACGATGCTTACAGGTGGGTTGAGCACAGAGAACAATGTAGAAAAACATTCCCTAGAGTTTGATAATTCTGCCACGCTTGGGATGGAACCCCCTCCTAAGATATGTCAAGGAGATAGCTCTTCTGGAACTCTGGATATAGTTGGCGATTTCAAAAAACACCAAAACCAAACCAATCAAAACTCTCCAATGAATTGTAAGAAGTGCAATGGATCGTTCAGCAATAGGAGTGCATTTATGGGTCATTTGAGCATACACCATGTTAAAAAGAAGAAGGTGGTTGCTGATAAAACAATTGCAGATGGTGCAATTGTGACGAATGGGAAATATGAATGTCAGATATGCCACAAAGTTTTTGATGAGAGAAATCGCTATACTGGGCATGTTGGTGTGCATTCAAGGAAAAATGGAAAAAGAACACAAGATGGATTGGACCAAACTGAAAATGAGACTAAAGCAGCTTTGGATGACAAAGGAACTTTGGATTTTGGGGATGGTTGTGTACGTGCAAAACAGAACATAAAAAGACCCCGTGTTTCCTTGGACCAAACTGGTATTGAAACTAAAGTCGACTTGAATGGTAAGAAGATTTCTGATGATAAACAAGAACTGCAAATCAAAGCGGAACACTTTCCAGAGATTTCGGAGGCCAAAGTCTTCAAAGAGCAGAGTAATACAGAAAATTCATATCTAGCATTCTTGGGTGCTGTAGGAAATGGCTTGGGTTCTTCGAGTATTGGAGGATTTCTGGGAGGCTTAGATTCAGATTCTGGAAAGGTATGCTTTTTTAAAAATTCGCATCTGCTTTTAGGCGCATTTGATCTATCTTGTTCAATACTGACCTATGTTTTATTTGTTTTTAGGATCAGGCAAATTTCACTGCAGGAACTGAGAAGTTTAATGACATTGGGGACTTTGAAAAGATTCATATGTATAATTCAGTGCCAAAGTTTTCTTTTGAAGCATGTCAAGATGCAATTGATGCTGATTTAAGCTATGGAGATGTTTTGCAGCAGGTAGAAATGCCACCAGGGCAATTTGGGTGGGATTCCTTTTTATCTGGGAGAGAAAATAATTCTTCTCAGTTTGTTGTGTGTGTTTGGTGCAATGAAGAGTTCATTTACGATGGTGTTGATCAGGAGCAGCAGGCTGATTCTGTTGGAGTTATTTGTCCCAACTGCAAGACCAAGGATGTCAGTACAGGTTGAGATGGACAATAAGCATGGAAAGATGTAATTTGTGGATTTTATTTGAACATTGAATATAAAATTCAAAATGCAATATTGTGATTTCTCAGTGAGCCTGAAATTTTGTCGATGTAATGGATTTGTAGTTTTGCATGCATTTATATTTATCAGTGCATGCTTTTGTTCGACAACTTCAAACTTATATGAGAGCTTCTTAACTTTCAAGACTAATTTTAGGACATATTCATAATTGCTCTTGTTTCACCTCCTTGTACAGAAGTAGTCTGATGCAAGATCAAGGATTTCAGGAAAGGGTTAGATGAACAATGAGCTGTGGAGGATGTGATATTTGATTTTTCTTTTGAATCAGATTGTGAAATCAAAATTGCAATTCTAATGACAATGAGCTTGAAATTGTCAGTAGAATGGACTTTTTACATTCATCTATGTTTATCACCCTTGTTCAATGAATATGTACTTGAGTGTTCACTAGTAAGATTTCAAGCCTTATTTGAATTTATTAGTCATCTGAATTTAAGACTCACTTGAATTGACACATGATAATCTTTGAACTTGTTTTGCTTTTAAATGTCTGCTGCAAGTTGAGATGGTAGATGCCTCAAGCTTTTTGATAGAATTTCAGTAGCATGTTTACATTTTGTTGTTCTGGAGAAATTTGAATGCTCTATGCTGTTTTTATCTTTGGCTTTGGAAGATGTCTCTAAGATGAGCTTTTTATTTTGATGCCATCATTGTTGCAGAGGAATCTCTCATAGCAAACAACTTGAACTTCTTATGCCAGATTCCCGCCCCCTTTACGTGGATGCCATAATTGTATAGCATACAGAGGTATTCCCTCATTTGTAGTATATGTTGGGCCTGAATTCGTGACTATGAATAATTTGTTGCAAATCCTTAAGAATTCTGGTGTGAATGAGGATGATCTTTGGCAAGGGACAAACGGAACTTATAAAGAGCAAGGGTACATGGAGAGTTCCTGGACCCCCATGGAAAAATTGATGGCCTTAAGACATCTATTTTATTGGTGATGCATTAAATAGGAAAATCTCTATGTAAATGCATTTGATCCCAAAGGAAAGGTCTCTGGAATACTGGACATTTATTGTCTTTTTTTTTTTTTTAAATTTGTTGCTTACAAACATATGTTGGATGATTCTTTTGTAGTCTTTGATAGCAGAAGGTTATTTCATTTGTTTTTAGCATTTTAGGATGGATGAGGAGAATATGCAACTATGTTCAAACGCTCCTCGGAGTGAATTGCCTAATGAAGAATCCCACACGGGTCCAAGGCACAAAAGTATGCATATTCCAAATAGATCAACATGTTGCACTTACTTCCACATAAGTATGCATATTCCAAATAAATCAACATGTTGCACTTCCACATTGGTTATAATAGTGTTAACTTTTCGAAAATGAAAAAGTTATTTTTTCATGAAACAATAACAGAAAAATCAAAGATTATAATGATCTTTTGGTTAAAAGGGGTTAATAATGAATATTTTTAAAAAATAAATACAAGGAATAATTGTGTCTATTAAATAACAATCTTTGTGAAAATGTGTGATGGTTGGGGAATCAATCTTAGAAGGTTATATAAAGTATTTCTGTGAGACTTTGAAATTGCAAGTAGTCTCAAGGAATGTGGTAGTTTGAGGAGTTGTCAATATTGGAGGGGGTGTATAGAGCAGTACCTTGTAGTAAAAAATACATCCTAGATTGTTGTGGCCATGGCTTGTGGTGTTGGTTGTTCCAATTGATTGCCCAAGCAACTCTTGGAGTTAGCCAAATTCTATGATCCAACTCTTAGATCAATGTCTAATTGACAAGAAACAATCACAAGATTGTTGTCTTTTGCACTTGAAGCCTTGTAAAGCATAGGTGGGTTTCCCTTAACAATATTCATGGATGCTTACCTATTGAATAAGATATTTTTGTTAGCAATTATATTCTCAATGAAAATATACCAAGGATATGAAAGATGTCTCTTAAATTGGTTTCCTTCTTTGGAAATCATATCATAACAATTATTGAGAACAATTTCAATCTAATTTACTCCTAAAACAACATGAAAAAGGAAAGGTGGTTTGTTATTTATAAGTTTGTTTCGAATCAAAATTGGAAAACTAAATAGACTAGTGCCCATTCGAGGCTTACAAAGTCAAGTTATAGAGAACAAACAAAGGGGGTTTTTACGTACTTGGAAAAAGAAAATTTGAGAGCCAATTGTTTGTTATGCAAATTATTCCTCGTGGAACTTTAGATTTTAATGATTGCATGAATTGTCTAATAAGTGGAGTCATTATTAACCATATGGAAACTTAGCATTTCCAACATTTATTGTTTGATGGTCAACTTAGCATTTCCAACATATATTGTTTGATGGTCACACATTTATTTTAGTTTTAGGTCTTATATTAGAATGAGAGGGAAAATAATGAAATTGAACAAGTGAAAGCAATTAGAGACAAAATAATAAATTCATGTTATATTGATTTTATTCTATGTTAAATTATGATACCCAGTTGTAAATTAGCAAAATACATTTATGTATTTTTATTTGCAAATTGTGACATTAGAGTCACTCATAAATTTAAAATAATTTTATGAATGAATTATTATAAAATATCATAATATTTTATTAAATTTAATATGTACAAATATTAAAATCAATAAATAATTCCAATTTAAATTATCATTTTTTTTCAATTTATAAACTTTTTTTTATGAAATTCATGTTTTTTTTACATATATGACAAAATAGAACTTATATATCAAGACCAAGAATTATTTTTCACATTTATGCTAAAGAAACCTTCATAATTTATTACTTGAATTCATAAACCATAATCAAAATATTAACAATATTTAAAATTAAAATATAAACAAAATATGATTAACTTTATTTGAGAAAATTAAGAATGCACACTGCAATTAAATTGAAAAAAATATTAAAAAAATTTAAATGTACCACAAATTTAAGAAATAAATTATAAAGATAAAGAAGAGCGTGACTGCAATGTAGTTATAAATTTCCAAAACTTAAAGCATCTAACTTGTGATCAACCTCAAAGTTATGAGGTTGTCAATTCTTGTCATAGATGATATGTACTTGTGGAGTAATTTTACATGTATAAAGCATTTGGTGTTCTCCATTTCACAAAACAAAAAAATCAGTTGTAAGATTTACGGACATGGAATTTACTACCAATATTTAAAATTTGTTTAAATTTAAAACTTGATAATATTTATAAATTCATCAAGTCAGCTAATCTAATCTAATCTATTTAAATTGTGTAAAATGTAAATCAACCAAACAACTCTGTGTACGTAGCAGACTAATAATAAACATAAGCACCACATTAAACATAATATTGGAGACATATTTTGACATTGACAAAAGCACCAGTCAAAATTGTCAAATTCTTTCTTTTTTTTTTTCTTTGAAGTTTAGTGAACCTACTTAAATATCTTCTACTATAATGTACAAGAACATTAGGTTTTATTTCAAATGACCTTTAAGTTTTGTTTTTTTGAGAAAAAATATGGTTAAACAAAATTGTTTACTCTTTTTTTTTCAAATGAAAAAATTTTAAAAATATATTAAAATAATAAAAAATATTATATTTAAAAAAATATTTTAAATGGAATAGTTACTTAAAAGTAAGAAGAGAAAATTTAAGGAGGTTTATTTCTATCAAATTAAAGATAACTCAAATTATCATAATTATTAAAAGGGTAAATAAAATTGTAGTTGATATACTTGACACATAATGCCAAGTGTAATTTCCAACAATAAAGATAGTTCTAGAAGAATGATACATAAATTTTAGTATATAAATAACAACATAGTGGTAAAAAAAAATAATGTCATGATAAGACTTATATGATCATAACATAATATATACTAAATGGAATGAAGCAATTTGGATCACACAAATTGAATATTGCAAATAAAATAAAAAATAGACTTTTGATTTAACTATATTATATAATAATTAACCCAATATTTTATACAAAATAGTTTGATTTAACTATGTTATATAATAATTAACCTAGTATTTTGCATAAGGAGAAGATAAGATAAGATACGTGAAAAATTATAAAATAAGAAAAACATCAATTGTATATGATGCACTTATACACACAATAAAGTATCTATTAACTCATCCATTACTTAAGCATATTTTAATACATTATTATATATATTTCATTTCATGGATCCTACAATACCTTATTCTATTATATAAATATCTTACTTTTTGCTCTAATTTATCACTTACGTATCTTATCTACTTCAATTCTCTACTCATATGAAGTATGGTACATTGTTGTCTATATTATAACTCTTTAGATATAAAGATGTGTCTTTAACCTTGTCCCTTTTTATATGTTCATTTTTTAATCTAAAACAAAATGATTAATTATAATACTTTGTTTCTCCTATTTCCCTATGGTACCTTTGACTTCTTTATTACTCATGCTAAATGGTTATCTTGAGTCCAATGTTTGGTGCCCTCATAGTATTCCACCATCGACATACAATAGACTACCAATTTTTATTTTAAACTTATGTAATTAGATCAACTAATTGTATAGGTTTTCAATAGGATCTAATGTGAATAATCAAACTACCTCAATGATATCAACACTTTCTAGTAATTTTTAGCAAGCAATATTTTCTTGTAATCTATCAATTAGGCTATTTATAAAATATTTCATAATTTCTTCATCTTAATTTATTAACATTAATATATAAGGGCATACATTTTTTATCAATATTTTATAACATATTTTATTTATTATTAATTTTAAAATATATTTTGACCGATGAATCTCCCCTCAGCTTGCTCTTAATACCCAAGATATGAGATACTAAATAGCGGGGATACCTTGGAGTTTAAAAAAAAAAAAAAACATTTTATTTATTATTAATTTAAAAATATATCTAATTTAGACACATTTTTCTGTAAGGCATGAATCATTTCTGTGTAAAAAGCAGCAACATATAAATTTCCTACAAATATATCTTTGACAAATTTTGAGGATGACCAGAATATGCTCTCTAAGCTAGAACATTCTCTGAACTAATTGTTTTAAAAAGAGAATACATTCTCAAGGGAATATTCTTGGGGCTGATGTGATGTTGCACCTGCATGCAACTTGTTCCTCTAATTGAAAATGGTATGCCTCAATTCATTTATAATGGTATGATAATATATTATCTATACATTGGGATCACATTTGTGAAAAAAGATTGGTAATCTTTCACAACTCTGTTAGAGCAACCAAAGCTGCAACATGTCCTTTTCTTGCGAGTACATTCATGGACGAATGCTCCATTTCATCCTTGTTCTTTGTCACACAAGCTTGCAAAAAAGTTGATTCGATGACCTGAAATGTAGAAGAATAAAATTCCAATTAACATCTAAATGAGTAAAGTAGTATTCATACAATATGCCAGTTCTGATTTAACAATTGCAATTTTCTGCATTTGCACTTGAAGCGTCTTTCATGATCAGAAAATAGATTTTCTCTGTCCATCAAAATGATTTTTACCCGATACATTTTATATATATGATATTCCCTCAATCACACACAATTTATTCACAGTCAAATCCAAGATCTCAAAATTTATCATCTACCAATTTTCTTCTAGCTGATCGAACAGAGGAAGAACCATTTTCATTTTTGGTACCAATGGCATGAAAATTAATGGAAAAATGTCCTGCATGAGCATAGAATACATTCGTAAAAACCAACGATTTTTTTTTTGCCTGAAAACTCTTAAGCTAACTGCAAAATCGCAGACTCATTTCTGGTGGGGTGTTTCTCCCCTGAAGAAGCCTATCGGCTTATTAGTGGATACATACATTAATGCCTTGTATTAATGAATCCTTAACCTAGAATTTACATAATTCTTCTTGAAAGATCCATAACATAAATTCAGAATCACTATGACTTGTTTAAAGCATTTTAATTATTTCCTCAAAAGAAAGTCATAAAATAGAGGAACACCCCAAAGATGAAGGAAAAAGATCCTTAATATTTTGTATTCATATAAACCTTGAATTTACAATCATGGAGACAATTCTACAAAAATCTTTTGCATTGATATTCAGAATCTGATTTGATACATTCTCTACAGATTTGAACAATTATGGAATGTATGTATCTTCTATGACACTAGACTCAACAGACAAATTAAGACTACCTACCTCTAAAAATAATTTTAGAACCCTTTACAATAGCATCAAATTTCCTTTTATAAAATAAGGGATCAAACAAGTTTTGGACCATGTACATGTGGCATGTTTTCATTTGACAAACATAGAATATACCATAGGCATATTCGAGAAAGAATAAGACAAAGGGAAACATTCCCACTAATAGAAGAAATTGTGTGCAAGTAAATGTGTTTCAAACAAAATGCAAGCAACAAGTAAGAAGCATCCAAAATAAAAATACAAAGCATCATAAAAGATTAGATGAAAGGAGGCTAAAAACAACAAGAAATGCAAATGAAGTAGGAAACCAATAACCTCCTTGATGCAACGATGTGTCCATAAATGTTTGGTTTGATGTGTGCTCACTCAAGATTTCAACGCATAATGACGCTCCAAATGCAAGATGGGTGAGAAATAAAAATGGAGAAGGTTTGGATTTATAGGCTTTTGATGAGATGAATGAATGGTTGAGATTGATTGTAAAGATCAAGGGTGGAGAGTGATTGAGAGGATTAAAAGAAATTAAAAATTCTTTGGGGGAACATGAAGGGACAATCCCATGTGCCCATGTGTATGATATGATGGAAGAGTTGACTTTGAGTTCCTAATCTTTATGATTAGAGGTGTGCGCATGATTAGGAAAGGTGATTTGGCTTAATGGAAGATGATTAGGAGACAAGTGAGAATAGTAGGATGATGTGATGGGAGGAAAGAGAATGACTGGGGAATTTTTTTAAAAAAAATTCAAGTGGGAGGAAGGGATTAATTAAGTAAATAATGTGATTTACTTAATCAAATGAAGGATTAAATGATGCAAGTGGGTTTTTTAGGAATGTGCAAGTGGATGAGGGGTTTTGAGATTTTGAGTATATTTAAATTAAAAATAGAGGAAAAGGGATTTAATTAAATAGATAAATGCATTTATTATTCGATAGGCTTTCCCTCCTGACTGAGCTCGGTACCGTACCCCTATTTATTGTCTCACGCATGAAACCTGTCTCACGGCACACTTGGTTTTCTGAAGCGGTTTCAACAACAAACTGGTTTTGTTCATGGCCAACTCTTTCGTTGCCTGTTTCAGCGCCCTGGTGCCCAATTTCATCATGGGTAACTCTGAATTAAGGGACTAATGGGGGATTCATTCTTTAAAACTAAAATCCAGCTGTCGCATGTTGTGGAGCCCAAACCTTTTAACCCAAACCTCTTAATCAGTGCGATAGGAGTCTTTACAATTCCGATCAAGTGGTATGATATGATCTTTTGGCATCACTTACTTACTATGTGAGATGAACGAGCTCAAGTGAGCGATCAATGGATGATATCGATCTATAGACACTGAACGACGAATGAAATGATCTGAAACGTCAAATTTTTTCTGCTCACTATTTTTAACCCACCGATTTTTGTCTCTATTTATTTTGTCTCCCATTTTTATTGTCATTCCCATTCATTTTGCATCCCAAAGAGCATCTTGGGTTCTGTGTAGTATTTTTCTCGTTGTTGTTCATCATCGTTAGTGAGAATGCTACAAGTGAGAATACAAAATCAATTCTTACTTACAGTATCACTACGACATCAGAAATATCAAGAAGAGACTGAAGAATTGCTTCTAATTTTGTTGGAGCAATCTATAAAGTGATGTACAAATATATCAAATCATCATTATAATGACACTAATATGGATTTTCATTTTTCAATCTATCAAAAAGAGTACATTGCAAGTCAGAGGCTAACAAGTCAATCCTACTGAAGAAAATGAAGCTTTATACTACTTGACAACCTTTGTATTTTATGAGTTCTTTCAGCCTATCAACTACAAAGACATAGCTTTTATTATTCAGAAGGAAAATTTATGTGCCTAACTCACATTGTGGGCCCTAAAATTTATTTTGTATGATCTTTTTTATTCAAGAATCTATAATTTTTAGCATTTAATACTCTGTTACATTTATCTACAAACGAACTCTACCTACCAGTAGTTTCTCCACCTACCATTCCTCGATTCATCACTTGAGAATGAACAAGTGATGCTTGAAATATCCATTTTATTAGGACTCAGAGAAATGACTGTCTAAACTAACCTGCATATATAAAAATATATGACTATCTAAAACATAGCTCCCTTTCTTAAATGCAAACTCATTCCACTTGTCTCAAATAACATCTATTAAAGTGAAAACCACATTACCAAATAACATAACTAACACCTACTTTGCGAAATGGGATAGCCAGAATCTTGAAATCCAGGCTAAATCTAAGCCAAAGGCTACCTGGGAAAGAGAATCTACAAAGTAACAAAAATCAATAGTAAACATCAATACTAAGTACCACAACTAGAATTAGAACGAGCCTTCTTCTGCGATCCACAAAAATCAGTGTTTTCTTCTAAAAGCATATTTGTTATTTGCTGTAAACTCATTTTCTTGTCGAAATGTTCGCAAACCATCATTAATATCAACAACTGCATCTAGTCTTTCACACAAAAATGTGCACGACGATGAGAACAAGGAAACACATTCAACGTGGAGCATAATGCCAAGTCAAACGTGGAAGCATGCAACTACAAGGTGTCTGCTCCTTGTGGGTCCTAAGATTACTTTTATTAATATATTACAAACAAGTATCCCACCAAAAAATAACTAGGGGAGAGGACCCAGTAGTTGAGCACCCTAACTTCGCGGTTCTCAAAATCCTACATGAAAATTTCAAATCACTCCCATTTTTTTACAGCAGCTCACTTGGAAAGTCCTCTGCTTATAACTAAGGTTTCAGGGCCACATCATCAAATGCAATGCCACATCAACATGGTTTTTGCCAATGTGTCCAAAACAGCCCAAAAAAAAAGTGAGACCAATCGTAGTGCATTAGGGACCCCCATACTTGTACAGCTGATGTGGTATCACACTATTGGTTACTTTTTAGGAAAAGGGACACATTTCATTCAATTATGGGTATTCATCATTAGTAAAATCAATTTTAAAGTCATAAATATTGGTACAATGTTGTTAAAAATATTGGATATTAAATCAACAAGTGTGGGTATTTAATTAACAACTACTATCACAACTATTAGAACGCGCTCAACTACTGGGTCCTCTCCCCTATTAACTATTGTCTTGTCAAGGGAAGATCCTCTAAATCATAAGGGGGCAATTACTTATGGCGATTGCATAATCCAAGCTTTGGCGGCTTATAATTCACACATTATCCTAAGTTTCATAGTGCATTCCTCCATGCTTTAAATAAGAAATATTTTTGTTTGCAAAGTTCTTTGTTGAAGGAGCGCCTTATAATTCTTTGAATGATTACACATTATAGTTCTTTATTAAAATTATTATGCATATAATTTTATTATACAAAATTGAACAAAAGTAGTCAATTTTTATTATAAACACTCAATTTTTATGGTATTCTAGTGAGGTATTTATAGAGTCTTGAAAAATGCAAAAATATATGTCAATGCTACAGTCATAAACTAGCCAAATTTGATTTTGTTAAGAAATGTAGATCTGAAGATAATGTATAAACTAATATGTAGTAGAATGCAATTGCCTTGGTGATTGATTGATTCTACAAAAATATATTTGTATTTATATATAAAATCTATAATGAATAGTTGTGACTATTCATTATAGAGAGATGTGGCTGTTGATACTAAATGAAGTCACTGTTCATTATACATATCATTTATTAATAACTACTATATATATATATGAGTTTGTTCCAATAAATATTTATCAGAGAAGTATATATATTAACAATTATTATTAATATTATATATATATACATATATATAATATATGCATAGTTAAACACGAACGAACAATATGTTAACACTCCCTCTTGAGAGAGAGTTTAATAGATTTGTAGAAT
>MU227092.1:1295722-1307213 GCA_018584345.1 Thuja plicata | reverse complement strand
ATTTATAAGTATTTATATTGCATTGTTAAAAAATCATTATGATTAGAAGTGTGATATAAAATAAATTATATGTTGTTTTAGTATATATTATATGAAAACATAGTGATATAGTTGTTGTGAAATTACAAATAAACTTTTCATTTTTTTTAAGAAAATGTTTGAGCTATTCCAAATTTTACCATTCTCAATCTTACAAAATGTTCTCTTTCGCCTAATTTTTTTAATGTGAATTTCAATAAAAATAAACTTTATTCATTCAAAAAGAAACATTGCTTCTTATTAAGATGCATTTTTAAAAACGTAAAGATTTCTAATTATATTTTGAGGTTTACATTGACATGTTCCATTTGAACTAATACTAAGTTTACAAACTCACAAAATTAATTGGGGGTTCCTTCTCCCTTATTTTGCTACACTCAACATAATCAAAGCACATTAAATGACAATACATTTATACAATGTAAAGAATTGGAGAATAACAAGTGTATGAACGTAGCCTAAATAGGTCATAAGTAATGATTCCCCTTCAACAAAATAATTAAATTATAGACAAAATAACTTGTGTTGAAGTGAGACGAATTAAAATTATGTGTTATCTCATGCACAACAAGCACTATGGGTAGCTTCAAAGATCTTTCTACAATCCTCTTTTTATGCTCATTGCAATGCATGTTGGAATATTTCCATCCTATACAAACAAACATAGTACGACAATACTATAACTTTAATTCATACATAGTAGATGTTGCTATGCACAAACCTTTAATTTATCGCATTTCAAATTTATTTTACTAGAAAGTAGATTCGAGGACAGAGGACACTGTTATTTTTCAATTTTTTTTTTTCTCTTTTCTACTATTTTTCATTTAACGTGAAACTCAGAGGTTTATATTTGGTAAATAACCTACATTCGATGCACGTAAAAAAAAAGGACTAATTAATTCAAAAATTGTCAAATCTATATTCGTTAGAAAGCTTGTTCAGAGTAATTCTTCTATGGGAAAGGACGTCTCCTTATTCTTCCATTTGAGCCTTTCATTTGAGCCTTGAAGCCATGAAAACTTCATACTTTTGTGAAACTCTGGAAATGGCCTCTACTCAGGGACTTTCGATTGAAACTATTTAGTTTCTATCGAAAGTACTTTCTATCGAAAGTAATTTCTTAATTTAACGTGGGTATGGGTAAAAACCCCACCAAAATCTTCACTAACTTAGTTTCGATCGAAAATGACTTAGTTTTGATCGAAACTAAGAATGTTTCAACCGAAACAATCAGGTACTTTCGACAGAAAGTACCCAACTAAATCCTCCCACCTCATGGATTTCATGAGGAATTTCTTCCTCCAAAAAAGTGTAACCCACTATTGTGCATTCACTTGGGACCATAAATGGGCCAACAAGGTATTCGTCAACGTTATCTTAGAAAGCTCTGACAGAATTAAATTTTCTAATCTTCTTTTATTATTGTTTTGTTTATAATATTTGTAAATCTACACTATTATACACTACCTTATATAATGTCAAACTTCAGTTACAGTTTCCACTAAAACACCTATCGGCGATTCCCTTGCACCTCTATTGGGTGCAAGTGCTAGTTTAATTAAAGAGGGTGACACTATAGGCAAATTAAATTAATTAATTTACCTAGGAGGACTATAGACAAAAGTGGGGATATTAATTAAATAATTTAATTAAATTAATACGACAAGTATAGAAGAAAGGTTATTACGATTTAGGTTGATCAAATGTTTTATGATTAGATTTAGATGTCTACATTTTTCCCCTTTTTGAGATGGTGTTTTGAAGTAGTATCATTTTAAATAAAATTAAGACAGAGCTAGGAAGAAAATGGTTGGATTAGAAAGGATGCCCCAGTCGTTCAAAAGATTGACTAGGAGGAAAGATGATTGGGAGATGAGGGTAATGATGCCCACTCGAGAGGACGAGCGGGTTCAAGAGGAAACAAGCGTGCTCTCAAAATGAAGGAGATGATGCATACATGAGAGATGAATGATAATGGTAGCACAATGGTGAAAATGGTAAGAGATAGACTAACAAGTCTATATAATGTAAGACACAATGATATGATAATGCATTGGATATGGATAAATACAGGGGATGATGAATGAAAGAAAAGGTGATGGAGAGATAATGTAAATGACGAGGGGATAGAAGAAGTAAGATGAGGGATAGAAATGATAGGATGGGTGAATGGGGGGAGACTAATAATCGTGTGGTAATTGCTATGTAGTGAGGACTTATTTTGATTTAGCATATGATGTTATGCACCAAGGTATGAGGAACCAAGGTGACTTTGTATCACATGCATAGGGTTGACACAAAAATAAATAAAAAAGGTTATCTTAACATCCTACAAAGTCGCAAGGACTTTGGTGGATATGATGCTAGAAGAACCAACAAGCAAGCGACATGGCTCAAGTGCATAATGTGACTGCATCAACCACATGTGGAAATGCAAGGGATAAATATACATATAAACAAAGAGAAAAAAAAAGACCATGCCCTTAGTTTCACCACTCACAACACACCATGATGTAAAGGATCATGGCGATCATAAGGAGGTAAAACAAGGAAGCTCAAGATAAAAGATAAAAAAGATCCAAAGCACCAAAGAAATAACAAATATCTTACGTACCTTTTTTCCATAGGGAGGATGATGGATGATGATTACTCTGATATGAGGAAGGATAAATCTTCCAAAGATCAATGATTTATTGGTACACTAAGGTTATGATGACAAGAGACAAGTGAGACACTTGAACCTTTGAGGGGCCAATAGATGATTGTTGATGCACCAACTAATGACCCTAGGTGGAGACATGCTTGACTAGGATGTACAAGACACTATTGACAATATGGACAAGATATACAAGGGGTTGGAATTATGGATGATGACACAAAGAAAAATATGATGATGTTGCCCCAGTCAAGCTAAAAAGCTAAGATGAATTGATGGTGGATGGGGTGTTGTTTATGTGGGAACGATATATCCCAAAATAACAAAAAGATTGGGAAGGATGTGCATCCAAATAATGATGATAGGATTGTGATAAAGTATTGTAGAAAGGCTAAGAACAAGACCAAGGGTGTGATTGGATGGGTTGATTGGTGTTCAATTCTGGATAGTTGTAGAAGATGGATATGACTTTCATGTGATAGTAGATTGCAAAGAGTATGGGGATAGGAATGGATGGCATTGGATTACGTGGTGGTAGCTTAGAGATAGTTTCCAATAACAAGGGATGTAATAGGTGATGGAGGAAACAATAGGAGGGATTTCAAAATGGAGATGATGATAGAGGGATTTGGAGATGAAAGCGTTAATAGAAAAGGATGGATGGGTGGAAGGATTTGGATGAAGGGATGGAGGAAGATAAGGATTAGGAGAAGAAAGCACTGGAGATGACAAGATAAAATGAGATGAGAATTGAGAGATGGAAGGATTATGGATGAAGGATGATAACGATTGGGAGATGAAAGGATTGGGGACAACGAGATGATAAAAGATAAGGATTGTGAGATGGAAGGATTATGGATGAAGGGATGGAGGAAGATAAGGATTGGGAGATGAAAGGATCAGGGATGATGGGATGATATGATATGAGGATTAGAATATGAAAAATTTATGTGATGGGGCCTACAAGGACTATGTCACCTAGGAAGAAGATACCACCATTTTGGATATGTTTTGCAGGATGAGGCATTAGGAGGGGTATGATATGATGGAAGATAGGATGAAAATAGGATGAGGGGGGAGATGGAAGATAGGATGATGGGTGGATGGGAGGATAGGAAGATGAAAATTATGATGGGAAATTGATGCCAAAAGGTGTCCAAAGAATGTATCCATGGTGGGATCTAGTTTTATCAAGTGCTAAAGGAGGATGAAGTGAAATAATAAGATATGATAGGTGTGGTAGGCATATGAGATGGATGATATGAGGGATGGATAGATAGAAATTTCCCCCATGTGTGGAGATAAACTATATGGAGGGATTACACATGATGCTTGTTTGTTAGGTTTTTGCCATGGTACTTGTCCAAGGTTCTTGTTTGCCAAAATTTCACCATTGGATGGATTATTTTTCTCTCACTGTTTGACATTTTTTTTAATGTTTGGGAGGAACTTTATAGAT
Source organism: Thuja plicata (assembly GCA_018584345.1). Lineage (NCBI taxonomy): Eukaryota > Viridiplantae > Streptophyta > Pinopsida > Cupressales > Cupressaceae > Thuja > Thuja plicata. The sequence goes on along the minus strand of MU227092.1, from coordinate 1,303,056 downwards.
TTATAAATATGTGGATAAATGGATTTGTAAGATAGGTGATAAGAGAGAGGGATGGAGGACTCAAGCATCAAGTTTGATATCAAGGTAATAGGAGCCCATTTGTAGTGAACATTGAATGATGGTACAACCTTATTAGGATGGGTGGCTTACGCAAAGGCATGACTGATATGGTTGTGAAAAGGGATATATGTGGGGTAAGGGATATGATGGTAGGAAGTGTTTGGATGGAATGAAAAAAATTGTGTGTGATAGGGGGATATTGTCAAGACCAACATTGGCACCTGATGTGAAGGGTGTGGAAAGAGTGGATGGAAAGTGGATGGTAGATGTGGATATGATGGAGGATTTATGATAGGTGGCTTTGTGAGGTAAGGACCCAAAATGGGATTAGGAGATGGAGGGGAGGGGAGGAATGCTTAGCTAGTGGATTAGTAACTTTAGATGCCATTGTAGATTTTTCTTTTAGATGCATTGTGTATTTTTCCTTTTGGATCTACATAATTGTTTCTTTTTCTTTGGTGGGCCTTTGCAACCTTTGGGATGAAGTGCAATTTTTTATTGGATTTATCTTTGTTTGAACATGTCATTTGGAGTTGACATGACTATCTTTAGATTGTTGTGGATGTTTATCTTTATGAATTTTTTTATTTGGCATCCAAATTGCTATAAAATTGGAAGGAGCATGAGAAGTTGTGTGGGATGGAGGGAATATGGATGGAGGGACGAGGGTAGGATGGTGGATGTGGTGTGTGGGTATGTGTCATTGTTGATCCTGATTGGGAACGTAAGGGGTGGGATGTTTATGATGAGTGATAGGGGTATGAACAGATTGGTGGATGAAAGAATGAATAGGATAAGATGAGATTATGGGATATAAGGGCCCAAAACGGATTTAGTATGTGGAGGATATGAAATTGTATATTTTAGGATATAGGGACCCAAAATGGATTTAGAGGATGGAGGAATGTGGTAGGTTTTCTTGGGTTACAATGATAGAGGAGGGGGATGGCGGTAAATTTTTTGGAGGAATGATGGGTTTGGAAGTACAGTTGGATTTGTATCATTTGTGCCAACATATTTGGATGAAGCTCCTTGAGATGTATAACCAAGAACATGAGATTGTGGATGTGATATGGCATGGATAGGTTCCATAGTACCTTGCTCATGTAGGCCTAATCCTTTACCTTGATAATTTATTTTCTTGAGCATTCGATCCAAGAGAGGATACTTGTTACTTGAGGAATAAGATGCAAGTCCATTATTAGGTGGAGGATTGTAAGTGGTGGATATGAATTTTTTTTCTACTACAAGTGGACCACCATAGATGAATGTAAGTGAAAAAAGGGGGTAGAGTGATGATGGTGGGAGAGTTTGGAGATAAGGTGATAAAGAATTAGGAAGTGAAGTGGCTGGGATGCTATGATCTTGATTTGGGTGAGGGGTTTGTAATGGACCTTGGGATGGAGTGGGTGGAATAGTAGCATCTTGAGTTGTGTCCATGGATATTGGGACAAGCTCTTGGCATGATTGTATTGGTGTAGATGGTGTGATAGGATATGAATGGAGAGTCTCTTAGATGGAGTGAATGGAAGGATATAAGGTTTTTCAATTGAAATGGATGCGAAGATGGATTCATGAGGTTCATTGGATTGGGTTTAGGCGACCATAGGAGAAGATGAGGATTTGGGTTGAATGGAGTCAATGGATGGGAAGGTTTTAATGGTATTAGGAGATGGAATAGAAATGGTAGGCATGGGAGGTGGAATAGCCTCATCTCTAGTGGTCTCATAGGATGGAGTAGGATGACACGACTCATAAAATTATGGAGATGGATTTTCCAATGGCTTCTTTTTGAAGCTTCATGGAGAATTGTAAATTTGAGGCTAGGGTGGATGATTAGTATGTGTAGATCATGGGAAACTAAGATAGTCCACATATGAAGTTATGGTAGTGGCTTGTGATCTTGGTTGATGAAATGACGATGTGAAGAGGATGACATGGCTAGATAGTTCACATAAGAAGGCATAAAGGTGACATGTGAACTAGACTAACTAGCCTAACTAGTACATGTAGGAGTGAGGTAGGATAGTGTGAATTATGGATTTGGGATGGTGAAGGTGATGCAGGAGCATCCTGGGATAGTTGTAAATCATATGTCACCAAAAACATGTTTTGGTTTGATTTTTGTTTTAATAATTTAAGTCAGTTGGAGACCTAGGGTTCTCGATAACTTTGGTGGTAGTTCTCAGTTGGAAGATGTATTGCATCACTGTTGGACTCGGTGACTAGAATCGGTGGTGCTCGGTGTTTCTATTTTCAGTGATATTCTACTCAGGGTACACTACTCGGTGGTAGTTGTTTGGTGTGTTCAGCTCGGTGGTGTCTTTCTCGGTAGCATACTACTCGGTGGTGTCTATTCGGTGGAGTTCAACTTGGTTGTGCCTTTCAGCGAGTGGTCTGGGTCTTGGTGTGCTTGTTTACCGACTGTTTTTTGGGGTTCACCGACTTGTGTTTATGGATTGGGCAGACATTGGAGATTGCATATGTGATTTGAGGGGGTCATTAGGATCGTGCGGAGTTTTGAGGTGTGTGGAATTGTGGCATTGGATCTTGAGTGGACCTAAATATGGGTTGATGTGTTCTCCTATGTATTTTGTTACTATTTTTAGCCAACTGGTGCATTTAATATATGTTCATTGTAGAGTGTATGGACAACTGGGTCATTTAATAATTATTTACAAGCTGACTTGTGGTTGTGTTGTATAAAAGAGAGTCTAGGTTGATCTTTTTAGGGGAGTAGGTTGATAAGATGATATTTGGTAAAGTGTTACAAATAGTTGTAAGTGGGTAGACAAAAACTTGTAAGATTGCTTGGTGGCTTGCAAGCACAAGTTCAGATTTGGTTCCTTCCACTTAGCTATAGGGTAGATGGATAAGGTTGGATCCTGCGAGATCTTGTGGAATCTGTTAATGTAATTGGACCTAACTGGGAAGGCCTTATAGCCTGACATGTTGCATGTAATTAGAATTCTAAAAATAATATAAGCTGATATTGATATATCTTGTGTTGTGTTGTTTCCACTATGTTGTTCTTGTTGTTGGCTACAAGTTTGGACAATCCTTTATTGGATCCTCTAAGCTTGGACTGCATCAAGTGGTATCAAAGCAGCTGGTTCATTTCCTTGTGGAGCTTAGGGTTTTCAAAGATCTGGAGAGATGCCTCCAAGAATATTGGACTCTAGGGAGATTGCAGATCTTTCTGAGGAGGTGGAAGAGAGGATAACGTAAAGATTTAGATCTGAGATGATGGCAATGAAGAATTAAATCATAGAAGGTATCAGAAATGTTGGATTACATACAGGTCTGAGAACGGATGATGGTTATGAAGAAGCTGCTGAAGATTTTGAAGTTGCTGGATCTAGTGGAGATGATAGGGTCGATCAGATAGAAAGATCTGGAGGAGATAGATATGATCGATTGTAGAGATCTGGAGCTCGGTTGAGTACAAACTACCAAATGGAGGTTTCCAAATTTTTAGGTACATTGAGACCTGAGGATCTGATTGATTGGATCAGTGAGTTAGAAGAATACTTTGAGCTAGAAGACATTGAATATCCTCTTAGAGTGAGGTTGGCACACACTAAGTTGAAAGGGAATGTTTCTTAGTGGTGGAAAGAGTTGCAGAGGGACGGAGAAGAAGAAGGTGAGATGAAGATCAATCAGTGGAGGTTGATGGTGAAAAAGCTAAAAGCTAATTTCATTCCTGCCAACTATGAACTTGAGTTATTTAAGAAATTGCAGAATCTGAAATAGAAGGAGATGATTGTGGAAGATTATACCGAGGAGTTCTACAAGTTGACTATTCGGTCTGGGCATAGGGAAATTTCTAAGGAAAAGGTGGTGAGGTATGTTAATGGTCTGAAACTCAATATCTAGGATGAGATTGGTATGTTGAAGATTGACTTAGTAGAAGATTCTTATCATTATGCACTAAAGGCAAGAGATAAGTTGAAGAGAAGACATTATGGTAATTCCTGAGGGAAAGAGAAGCAAGAGCAGTAGGTAAAAGATAAACCGAGAGTTGAGAATGAACCAAAACATGTTGAACTGAGGAGAAAGACAGGTAGAGGTGTATTCAAAGGTACTTGTTACAACTATGGTGAAGAAGGACATCGGTCATTTGAATGTCCTCATGCAGATAAGAAGGTTGGTAATCACCAAAATGTTGTGGTGAATGAGGTTGTTGAGAATGAACCTGAGGTGGAGGGTGTGAATCTTTTTCATGGGAGAACTTTGCTGCCCTCAAAGCAAGTTGATTCTTGTCAGAGGAAGAATTTGTTCAGGACTATGTGCAAGTCTGGTGGTAAATGTTGTAAGTTGATTGTTGATGGAGGAAGTATTGACAAACTAGTTGCTGAGGAGATGGTCCAAAAGCCTGGTTTGAAAAGGTTGAGACATATATGATAAGTTGGTTACAAATTGGTCATGCAGTAGAGGTGAAAGAGCAGTGCATGGTGAGTTTTTACATTGGTACCTATAGAGATGAAGTATTATGTGACATTGTGGAGATGAGTTCTTGTCATGTTTTACTTGGTAGACCTAGGAAGTATTATAGAGAGGCTATTCATGGCTGTAAAATAAATTCCTTTACTATACTGAAGGATGGGTAGAAGTCTATTTTGATTCCTTTAAAGGATGCATAGCTTGGGGAGAGGAACTTGAGCATTGGTAGCAGATCTAAAATGGTTGCAGAGGTTGGTGCAAACATGAGTATGTAGAGATATAAAGATAAATCAGCAAGTGCTAGTGGTAAAGGGAAGCATAAGAAGAACCGAGGGAAGATTTTTCAGGTTGAGGACTTGGAAGTCATGTATATCAAGAACCAGTTTGGGATCTATATGATGAATCCCAATAGATGTCCATCCAGCTACTGAGAAAATCTTTTCATACCTAGGGTGTCTAATGCAGGATCATCCTGGGATAGTTTGCAATCTCGTGTCACCAAATACATGTTTTGGTTTGATTTATGTTTTAGTAGTTAACTCGGTTGGATACCTGGGGTGCTCTGTTACTTTTGTGGTAGTTCTCGGTTGGAAGATGTATTTCTTCACTATTGGACTCAGTGACTGGACTCGGTGGTGCTTGGTGTTGCTATTTTTGGTGATATTCTACTTGGGGTACACTTCTCGATGGACTTGTTCAGTGTGTTCAGCTCAGTGGTGTCTTTCTTGGTAGCATACTACTTGGTGGTGTCTATTCGGTGGAGTTTGGCTCAGTTGTGCCTTTCACCAAGTGGTCTAGGTCTCGATGTGCTTGTTTACCGACTGGTTGTTGGGGTTCACTGACTTGTGTTTATGGATTGGGCAGACATTGGAGATTGCATCCATGATTTGAGGGGTTCATTGGGATGGTGTGGAGTTCTGAGGCATGCAGAATTATGGCATTGGATATTGCATGGACCTAAATCTGGGTTAATGTGTTCTCCTATGTATTTTTTTTATTATTTGTAGGTGACTGGTGCATTTAATATCTATTCATTGTAGAGTGTATGGATGACTGAGTCATTTAATAATTGTTTACAAGCCGAATTGTGGCTGTGTTATATAAAAGAGAGTCTAGGTTGATGTTTTTAGGGGAGTAGGTTGATAAGCTAAATTTTGGTAAAATATTGCATATAGTTGTAAGTGGGTAGACATAAACTTGTAAGATTGCTTGGTGGCTTGTGAGCACAAGTTCAGATCTGGTTTCTTCCACTTAGCTATAGGGTAGATGGATAAGGTTGGATCCTATGAGATCTTGTGGAATCTGTTAATGTAATTGGCCCTAACCGAGAAGGCCTTATAGCTTGACATGTTGCATGTAATTAGAATTATGAGATAATATAAGTTGATATGGATATAACTTGTGTTGTGTTGTTCTTGTTGTTGGCTGCAAGTTTGGATAGTCCTTTATTGGATCCTCCGAGCTTGGACTGCATCAAAAGGGGTTATGGTAATGGATTAGAGGATTATTATTAATGAGAGGAATAGGAGTGTGGATTTAAGGATACAAATATGATGTATTTAGACTAGGGGTGAAGGTGAGAGTTTTGTTATACAAAGATGGAGATTGGGACATGACTACAAGAGAATATGCAGGCATGGATGTTGTATGAGGAGGATATGTGGATGTTATATAGGAGGGAGATGTAGATGATGACATGTAACTAATTGAATGTTTGAAGATGTTAAGTTGATGATCATGCAAGGCATTAAATAAGTTAATGTATTGTATTGTCATTGATGCCAACTTGATATAATCTGTATGGTCATGGCGATACTGCCAAAGACTTCAAAGAACTCATGAATCAAGGATATGCTATTAGTAATGCATACAAGTCAAGTATTCACTAAGTGACTATATACACCGACGGAGTGCACCTGACAGATAGAGTAAAAGAACTAAGTCATAGTGTTGCCCGACGAACAAATGCACAACATTATCGATGAGCAGAGTTATAGTGTTGCCCGACGAGCAAAACATGGAGTAACCTGACAGAAATAATTTTAGTGTTGCCCAATGGAGAAGACAAGGATGGAGATCTCGATGGCAACTGAAGTCACACAGATGGAACAGTCAGTTATCACCGATGACTAACTAAAGTGTTGACCGACATAACAGAGAGTTCAGAAAATGACAAAATGCTTAGCTATCAAGAAGCTAAAGATAGAGTTAACGAATACTTATCATTTTTTAAATCATCCAGATAAAGCCGAAGATAAGTAATTGATTTAAAGTTGCTTTGTCCAGTTGGAAAAAATATCTCTACGAGATTAGACTGGAGATTTTCTTTAAAACTGTTGGCAAATCTTGTTGAACACACCAAGATCAAGAAAGCCAAGAAAAGAAGAAATCATGTCTTTAAGAGACAAACTCAATTCATTACGAATTGTGTGTGAGGGGTGAACAAGAGAAGAGGAGAGATGCTAAAGAAAATTTGATGAAGAAGAAATTCTTCATTTAGTCTTGATCAACAAGATAAAAGAAGAGCTAGATTCTACAGACACCGATGAATAGTGAGACAAGCATCACAGAGCAGAACAAGTGTGGAGCAAAGTTATATATTTGATTTTATTGATCAGTGAAGTAATGGACCTACAATAGATTTGAAAATCTGCAATTGAGTTATATGTATGAACAGATCATTAGTGTTTCAGTTTAACCATTCAAGCATATAAGCCTCTTAACCGAGCAGGACTTAAAAGTCTTTTTCAATTGAGATACATCCCAAGGAGTATCAAAAAGTTTGATCACAAAAGTAGCATTGGATATGCCCGATACCTATTGACAGGCCA
>MU227092.1:1258711-1283747 GCA_018584345.1 Thuja plicata | reverse complement strand
GAATAAATCCAACACTAAGAGAAATAGTTAAAACTGAGTTGCAGAAGTTGTTGGATGCTGGATTCATCTATCCAATCTCTGACAGCAAGTGGGTATCACCATTGGTAATTGTACCTAAGAAAGGAGGAAAGTGGCGGATATGTGTGGATTACAGAGAATTAAATAATGCTACAAAGAAGGACCACTTTCCTTTACCTTTTATTGACCAGGTCTTGGATAATTTGGCTGGAAAGAAATATTTTTCCTTTCTGGATAGATATAGTGGTTACAATCAGATAAGCATTACCCCCAAAGATCAAGAAAAGACCATGTTCACATGCCCTTGGGGCACATATGCCTATTAAATATTACCATTTGGATTATGCAATGCACCTGCTACCTTTCAGAGAGTTGTGATCAACATCTTTGCCGATATATCCCATGATTGCATGGAAATCTACATGGATGAATTCACTACATTTGGTGTCACATTTGAGGAAGCTCTGAAGAACTTGGAGAAAGTACTAATTAGATGCGAGGAACATAACCTGTCTCTCAACAATGAAAAGTGATTTCTGATGATGCAGGAAGGAGTGGTGTTGGGACATTTTATCTTCAAAACTGGAATCCAGGTAGACCCTGTGAAGATAGAGGTAATTCTCACACTCCCTATTCCTACTAAGCAAAAAGAAGTCAGATCTTTCCTAGGTCATGCTAGTTATTATAGGAGGTTTATCTAGAACTTTAGTCAAATAGCTAGTCCTCTATATAACTTACTTACCAAAGAAGCTTAATTTGCTTGGACAAAAGAATGTGATGAGTCCTTCCTGCAGCTCAAGTCACTTTTGACAACTGCACCAGTACTTAGGGGTCCTGACTGGACTTTGCCATTTCACATTCATACTGATGCTTCAGACTATTTTGTAGGTGTTGTCTTAGGACAAAAGACTAAAAACCTTGAAAATGAAATCTATTATATCAGTAAGAGTCTACATGGACCAGAGTTAAACTATACAGTGACTGAGAAAGAATTGCTAGCGGTAGTTTATGCTCTGAACAAATTCTACCATTATGTGAGTGGTTATCCTATCTATGTTCATACTAACCATGCATCAATTAAGTATCTCATGAACAAACTTGCCATCACAGGCAGGTTAGCAAGATGGCTTCTTCTTTTGCAGGAATTTGATATAACAATCATTGACAAGCCAGGGAAAGCAAACGTGGTAGCTGATAATCTATCCAGAATTCATCATGTTGAAGAAGATACTACTTTGATAGATGATACATTTCTAGATGAACATTTTTTTCATATTGCTGTCCAGAATCGATGGTATGCAGATATAGCTAATTACCTAGCAACTAATAAAATGCCAACACATTTCTCTTATAAGGAAAAGAAGTTGCTTGTAGAGAAAAACTTCCATTTCTCTTGGATTGATAGCACATTATTTTACACTGGGCCTGACCAAGTCACGAGGAGATGTGTGAGAGAAGATGAGACATATGACATTCTTCATGCATGTCATAATGAACCATGTGGAGGGAACTTTGCAGCCAAACAAACAACATATAAAGTTTTAACAACTGGCTATTATTGGCCTACACTTCACAAAGATGCAGTAAGTTATACAAGGAAGTGTGACAAATGTCAAAGAATGGGCAGACCAACAAAATCAGATGAAATGCCCTTAAACCCACAGGTGGTGGTAACACCATTTGATAAATGGGGCATGGACTTTATTGGTCCAATAGATCCTCTATCCAATGGGAATTCATACATTCTGGTGTGCATAGATTACCTGACCAAATGGGTCGAAGTCAGAGAAATGAAGCATGCCATATATCATAAAGTTGTTGAATTTATGTATGAAGAAGTTTCTACTAGATATGGCATTCCAAGGGAGCTTGTTACTGATCAAGGTACTCAATTCACCTCCAATATAATAATAGAGCTCATGAAGGAATATAATATCAGACATCAGAAATCAAGCCCCTATCACCCTCAAACCAATGGACAAGCAGAAGTTACAAATCAGGAAATAGAAGCAATCTTAACAAAGACAGTTCATTTGCTTCACCAAGATTGGAGCAGTAGACTATCAGAAGTTGTCTAGGCATATAGAACAACATGGAAGACCACCACATGGTTCACTCTATTCAAACTATTATATGGTAAAATAGTAATGCTACCGATTGAGTTTGAACACAAAACATTAAGAACAACGTTGGAGTTAAATATTGATCTTCCTGTAGCATAGAGAGAGCGCTTACTGCATCTTAATTCTTTGGATGAAATGCGCAAGTCTACCCTACAACACATGGAAATTGTTTAAAAGCAAAGAAAACAGTGGCATGATACCCACATTAAGAGTAAGCAGTTCAAAGTTGGAGATTGGGCATTGTTATATGATTCTAGATACCAAGAGATACCAGACAAGCTGCAGACACGATGGCTGGGTCCCTATCAAATAAGCCATGTATTTGCAAATGGAGCAGTCCAGTTGACCACAATTGACCCTGTACACTTCAAGCTACTAGTCAATGGACATAGACTAAAGTTGTATTACCAGCCATAGACGAAAGAAGGCTTCCTGCAACAATTCAACCAGCCAATTTTAAAGGATCAAAAAGTAACACTTCCTACAGCAGAGGGTGTCAACCTTCTTCCTGCAGCTCTTCAATAAAAATTATTTTGAAGCATGACCATAATAAAAAATTTACGTTTACATAAAGTTCAAATTCTCCATTCACTTTCTACATTCTTCTTTTTCAACCCACTTCATTTATTAATCTTTTATCCACCCACCTTCCACGTCATCATATTTCTATGCTTTTAATAAAGAGATAGTACGCTGACACATGCCGACCACTGATGCCATCATTCCACTCTCACCAATCTTTCCTAGCACGTGCAATGATCAATTAATTGGTATGAGCTTTTCAAATTTATTTCCATTTTTAGCGCATAGATTTAGTTGGTTATATCGAATACTACAATAAATGTATTGTTGCCGCCTTAATCCAGTCCCGTACCTTCTACCAAGTCTGACAAGTGAGGACACTTGTCCATATTTTGTAGGGGCAGGGAAGTGTGCCAATTTCTAAAAATGTCATTTCTATTTACTCGTTAAAGATCCTCAAATCTGTACTTCAGCCTTGTCTTAATTAAAATCTAGCTGCCACATCACACATGTGTCAAATGTCGTACCTTTATTCTGAATAAACCCTTAACTGTCAGACTAGATGTGACCTAGTATTAAAACCATGACATAACTCTCACTCTCGCATGAATATCTATGATTAATTCTGTTAAAGTAAATTATTATTGTTCATATCAAGAATACTAGAAGAATGTGAAAGAGGGTCTGTGGTTTTACAAGAGGTAGTCTGAAATTCAAAGGAGGAAGAAGGTAATTATCAGGAATAGAACAGAGGTTGAATTTGGTAAAATGGGGGGCCAATTGCAGCGGCATGAACTAGTGGTTCATGGTATTTTACTATATGATGTTGAGGAAGTGAGAATATTTAATGCATGTGGATGGCTGGGGTATTTCTTAAAATTGATGGAGTTTGATGAGGAAGCAACATCAAAATTTGCAAACACATTTGATGAGGGCCAAGCGACGGTATGGGGGTTGACAGTCATTGCAATAGAGGAGCGAATAGCGGAAGTGATTGTTTTCCAGTAGCAAGGGAACATTATCCCAATGCCCATGATGCCAGGTCAGCCAGGGCTCAATTCACCCTACCAGGAGACCCTCCATTGGAAATCACTAAACAGGGATGCAAAAGGATGTCCATTCCTCCACCATACTAGGAGTTGGCTACTCACATTATAAGGTATTTCACCTGTGAAGGGCGATTCTCTAATTTAGACGTGCATCATTTTAAGCTACTTAGTTATGTACGACATAATATCCCAATGAATGCACCCAATTTTCTATTTAATATGATGTGCATTAGTGCCAAAGAAACCCAGAAAGGGAAAGACAACTCTGTTACTCACCATGCCCTGATTAAATTAATCATAGAAATATCTCTTAGGGATGCCTCCCTTATGACATGGGAATAGTTCATCCATCATAAAACCCTTCAGCCTCAAATTGCCCCTAATGTGCAAATTAGCCAAGATAATGCAGTTTCCCCTGACCCAGTTGCCGAGCAAAATAACCAAGGGGCAGAAACCAAAAATTTATAAGAAAATGTGCCTTTAACCGCTCACATGAGAAATATACCTACTACCACTTGGACAAAAGGAAAATAGAAGTTAGTAGGAGAAACTTTGGTTCCTGCAGCTGAACCACGAAACCCTCAAGTCTCAAGAAAGAAGAAAATGAAGTCAGTTCCTGCAGCCACTACTCCTGCAGCAGAGAAAACAAAAAGGGTTAGTAAGAAAAAGGCCGTAGAATTTGAGGAAATCCTTGTAAGAAGAAGTTCTAGGATGAGAGGGTAGACTCCTAAAGCACCCACCGAAAGTCAGACCACTTCTCCCAAACAATTTGAGGAGGAAAATCCCATCCATATTGTTTCGGATGATTCTCCTAGCCAGTCTGAGATCCCAGACATTCCTCAAAATCTGGATGAGGAGTGTGAAGATGAGCCAAATGTATGTCAAAATGATCTAGGAGTTAGTCATCAGGATATTCCAACCTATGAGAAAGAAAACCCTATAACTCACCAGCTAGCTTGCATAAGAAATGCTTTAGTTTCCTATAAGCAAACTTGGTTAATAAAATTCTTAGAGCAGTTATGGAGAGAACAAAGGAAGAAGAATAACCAAGATGAAAATAGTGGTCTGATTACTCTGCAAATGCTTCTCTTCTAGTTATATAATAAGCATGTGCTAACAACCACTCTATGGGGAGAAGATAAAAATAAATTGCAGAAAGTAATAGCAGAACAAGGAGAGGAAATTGCAGAATTGAAAAATCAGTTGGCAAGACAGAAACAGAGAATGGAACATGCCCTTAAACTGACTGACCATGTAATTGCTTGTAGACCTCCACCTAGGGTCTATACTATCTATCTCAAAGAACAATTCCTTCTATTTTAGTTGATGATGACCCTCAAAGATGTAAACGCAGAGTTCAAATCAGCCCAGGAATTATATGGTTTATACCAGACACTTCCATCTTGGCAACAAAACCTACTATGTGAATTGTATGTGCATAATTTCATCATCCCTACAGAGACTAGATGGAATCCCCTACCTTACATAGGGGATATACACCTAAGGGCCCTGATGTCATGGATGTACAATGAGGCTAACTATGATAGACAATTGGAGAATTACAGAGAACTTGAGAAAATAGAACCCCTACCCTTAAGAGCAAAAAGAAGTCAACTAGAAGTATTCTTGAGGGATTGGTTCAGACTGACATATGGGAATGTTAAAAAGGAAATCAGAGATAAAAATTTTAAACTTAGAGTAGATGTGTATGCATAATATGATAGCATGTCCTATTTTATCTTCCAAAGAGCCTTAACCGGTGCCAGAAGTAGATGGGGTAGATTATCAGAGGTATTCAAAAGATCAAAACCACATAGCCCCATTAACCTTGAAGTAGCTATACACCGGGCACCAAAATACATAGGGCTGGGTAGGAAAATCAGGCAGGAGCTTTGGTGTCCGCTCACAATGCAGCTGCCCATGCTCCTTTGGCCCTTATATGACATCAACACTACCAAACTTGACAAGCTGCAGGAAGATCACAGAAGAGAAGTTTGGGAAAGAACAAGAGGATTATACTACTTCAAAAGCTAGAGGCAAGGAAGAACTGAAGTTGGTGACTTTAGGTCAATTGCCAGAAGGTGCAATGCTTGAGGACAAGCATTTGATTAACCAAGGGGCAGATGATAAGGCCAAATTATTGCCTTTATTTTGTATAATTTTAATACTCTGTTCTAGTTTTTGACAAAACATTTGAGAGCCTAGCCAGTCAAAACTTGTGATAAAGTCCAGATAGAACTGATAAACCATGGGTAGATGTTTGTAACATATTTTTCTAATATTATACATATAGTGCAGTATTTCATAAAACCATCAGAATCTATGTTCTAATATCTAGATATTTAATTTGATTAAGCTTGTTGCATGAATATTTTTGCATCATAACTAACTTGATAGGAGAGAAAGCGGCTGGAGAGTGGTCGAAAGCATTCAAGGAAGACTATTGAGTACCAACTATGGCGGAGTGATCATTACAACACCAGAAAACATGGCTGCTATAATGGAGCCATTATTCTAGGATGCGGTGATGTAGTGTGCCTATATTCCCTCTACACTTTATTATGTTGAACTGGTCGCCCGAGCTTTATTACCCACACCACGGGCTGTTGCATTTCCATCTTCTTCTCTGGCATGTTTTCAGCAAGATAGTTTATTTTCTATTTTTGTCATAAGTGTTTGATCCTCTATATATAGGGATTGGAATGATAGTTTGAGGTTAGCTAGAAAAGATAGAGACAGATGTTTTTGGAAGAAAATTGTTATACATCAATCTATTTCAAGTTCCATGTATTGTTTCTATGTAATGAGTTTTTGAAATACAATGAAGTAGATCTTGGTTTACGTTCTGTGTTAATAGTTTAGCAAAAAATGACCAAGGGGGGCCACTTGGGAGGTGGAATAGGTTAGAATAGAATAGATTGCATTTCCATCATTTCCAGTATTTCAAATAGAAGTTACAATTTCTTCCTACAGCATTGTACCTTATGAATGTTCATGTAGAATCTGAAAGAATAGTTATAATGGATGTTCTAGGTTGAAAGCATAGGTTTCAATAGAGTTGCAATTTATAGCATTCATTTCAGTAAGGAGATAAATGTATTCTTTTCCTGCAGCACTAGTATAGGTTTCTTTTATGCATTTTTACCTTCCTGCAGCATAAGCAGAATGACTCCTTAAGGAACCTAGTGCACATATCATGCCAATCATTTCAAGTATACATCCCTGGGTTGACAAGTTAAATGCACCTCATAACGGGAAAATTAGTCCTTAGATTGAATAAACCATTCCTAAGAAAGGCCTTGAGCATGATTATTCCACACCTATTGTGAGGCGGTTTAAAGGTCTAACTCGAAAGAAGACAGAAAGGTGATGAGGAATGAAAAATGTTGGGAACTAAGAATGATCTAGCCAACTGACTAGTGTAGAATGGAAAAGTGATGAGGGATGAAGGATGCCATGAATTAAGAATGATCTAAATTACAGAGACCCAAGGGAATGAAAAGTGAATATGAGGGGTTGTAGAGTGTATATAAGGGATTGTAGAGTGAATATGAGGGAATATATAGCTTATATGATGGATTAAAGAGGGTATATGATGAAATATAGAGCATATATGAGGGATTTTATAGAAAATATGAGGGATTACAGAGCATATATGAGGGATTGCAGAGCAAATATGAGGGAATGGAGAGAGAAGCTAATGGATTGTAGAGAAAATATGAGGGATCACAGAGTGAGTATGAGGGAATGTAGAATGTATATGAGAATATGCAGAGCATATACGATGGAATTAAAAGGAAAATCCAATGGAAAATCATGTAAATCTGATGAACGCCTGAACAATGACTACGCTAAGTATGTTCAAATCTGCCAAAAGAAAGTGCACATTCACCCAACCTTAATAAATATTTTAGAGACTAGGATTCAACTAACTCAAAGTAGAATTGACTTATTTTGGAAAAAGATAATATATGATGCAAACACAAAAAGCACAAAGAATAGTTTTGTAACCAAGCACACTCACAACCTAGGTTAGAAAGTGATACTACTTGTTGAGTCCCCAATTGAATTTCTCCAAATACTTAGACAAACTGGACAAATATAGATCAAGTTTCACTGGCTCCACTCCATGAAATGGGAATCACTTGATCTTATACTCCAAATAAACTGATGTATTTATGCCTCATCTATGAAGAGTATAATAATTAGGAGGCTTCGAAGGTCGAACCTCTTACACCAACATGTATGAGATTTTTGGATACTACAAAAAAGGTTTATAGTTAGAGGATTTTGTTTAGGTGGTCATATGTGCGGTGATTCTCTCAATTAAGAGGCCTCCTTATAATCCTCAATTAAGAGGTTTTTACCTATCACATGGATACTGAGGGAGACTTCCACTATATGAGGCATCTACATTTTTTTCTTATGAATTTAGTCAAAACCATATTTTTTATATAGCATCTCAAAAGAATCTTAGCTTTATCTTGTTATTACTTAGGTCATTCCCTCGGGTGAGTAGTTTTTCCCACAAGGAAGACCCTCTAAAAAAGAAAAAGAGAGTGTTGCTATTACTTTTTCTCTTACACCTAGGATCTCAAAGTAAGGGGAGAGGATAATTTATGTAGCAGTGGGTCCACTCAACACACGTGCAAGCACACAAGACACTAAAGATAGTGATTATTCATTTTAAGCCCCAAATGTAATATTATTATGCTAACCAAACACATGATTAATTAATTAACCATTATTTTGATATTGCCCCCTTTTCTTTGATGGTCCTACAAGCACACACATTATGTTTTGGGGGGCATTGACAAGTGAAAATGACCTTTTGAGAATGCTAAGTGAAGTATAAAAAGTAAAGCTAGCAGATTATTCAATCAAAAGCATCATATAACATTTTAGAAAATGAATGAAATGAGAAAATATGGTAAATCACAAGTTAGTTCTAAAAAATAGAGGTGTATCCGCCAAAAAATAGTGCAATTTTACTACTTTAAGTCATATCCGCTAAACTACATAGAAAATATGAGAGACAATATAACATATTTGATGAGACTCATAGTGTATAAGAGAATAGGGGTAAATTCTCTAAATGATAAAATGAGTGTCAAAAACACAAAATTCTTTCCCTTTGAGTAATGTCATATCTGAGAAATGATAAGAGAATATGAGAGAATATAGGGCGAATATGAGGAATGATGATCGTGAGGATATGATGAAGTGTATCTAAGGGAATATGGAATGAATCTTAGGAAAAATGATCATGAGGATATGAAAAGGCATATATTAGATAATATAGGGAAAAATTGAGGAACAATGATCATGAGGATATGCCAAGGCATAGATGAGAGAATATAGGGAAAATATGAGGATGATGATCATAAGGATATGGAAAAGTGTATATGAGACAATATAGGTAAAATATCAGTAATGATGATCGTGAGGATATGATGAGGCATATCTGAGAGAATATAGGGATAATCTGAGGAATGATGATCATGAGGATATGAAAAAGTGTATATGAGGGAATATAAGACAAATTTGAGGAATGATGATCATGAGGATATGAAGAAATATATCTAAGAGAATATAGGGTGAATATGAGGAATGATGATCATCAAGATATGATGAAGCATATTTGGAGCTTCACAAAGTGAATCCAAGGGATTTCTGTTAGGATTAAGTAATACTAAGAGGGGGGTGACTCAATATTACAACACTTTAAAAATAAACCCGGCAATTTCCAACTTAACCAAATAATTACTGAAATGAAAAGAACATAAACAACTCATAACACCATGATTTTGTTCACGAGGAAACCTTTGTTCACAAGGAAACCATAGCCAATGGAAAACCCTAGTGGGGATGATACCCACAAATATGCACTAAAAGTATTATGTCCTTGTTAGGAGACATAGCCTTGTTAGGAGCTAAATATAACATTAGTACATTTCCCTATTAAATGAATACAAAACCCTGTTAGGGGTATACATTGAAGACACTGCTCTTACAATCATAAATTTGTCTCTGTTATAATGCTTTATCAAAATGAACTTATACAAGCATCTGCTATGCTTAAGTAGTTCCATTTGTAGCTTGCATCACTTTCTATTTGATTCTAAGATCATAATGCATCCATTCATGTGATCATACAATATCCATTCTTCACTTCTCAAAATATTTCCATAAATATAATTTACCTCATACTCAGTCAGCTTCCAAATACATCACAAAACATGATAAACTCTTATCCAAAAATCAAATAAAAATTTGGCGATCATACATTAACAAAATTAGGGTAAGACCTAATCCAAATCCAACTTAGCATGAATGGATTCCATGTTACACTCCTTCAATCATCGTGACTGTTCAGCTGCTTTATCTCTCTACTACATTGTCTTCACATGACTTCAATCATCTGTAACTTTCATCTTTGAGCTTCAAAAATCAAGAAACCTTAACTAAAGGTCTACCATATCCCAAAATTGCTTCGTCTAAGCTTGCATGGCATAACTCATCATATATAGTGCTCATTTCTCAAAACTGTACTCCTGTACTCAATAAACTGTTTCCTACACTTAGTCATTTTTACAAAAAATTATCACCAAAATTGTGTTCCACTCCAAGAAACCATACATAAATATAGTGTTTCCATAAATGAAAACCATTATACACTCCTGAATGAGCCACTTGCCAACAATTTCTCCCTTTAGAATTGATGGCAACACTTAGTGAAAAATGGCTGAGTGTCTAATACCAAAATAAAGACTATGTACATAATTTACTTTATAATCTCCTCTACTGCTCTCAAATTATCTTCTCTATCTTTCCTCTATACATTTTTCATATCTACTACTCCCCCTTTGACATCAATAGCAAAGGTGTATAAAAAAATGTAGTATATATATAGAAAAATTGTACAACTGCTTACCAAAACTTTCAAACCATGTGTAGTACATCTTGGGAAGAGCTTTCTAAGATATTTGCCTCTCTAGTCCAAGTCTTTACCAAAATCTGACCCACATGGATCAGTTGATTCAGTGCAAATGAAGATGTCTCTTCTCCCTTCAACTCAGTAGGCAGGTTCTCTGTGAGGCCTTTTTTGTTTTCTCCATGTCAGAAGGTTTATCTTAAGAATTTATAGCTTAAGGCTCATCAAACTCTTCAGCACACCAAATCTTCCCATAACTCTCCCTTTCTCAGTTTCCAACACACTTATTTTGTCCAACAGTCTAGACACTTCTTTATCTAGCTCTAAAAAGTGTGTGAGGAGGTCTCACAACTGTGCACCAACTTGTCTAGTGTCTTCCTGTCATGTGCAATAATGTCCTTAATGTTCTAAAGGTGTCTGATAGGATTTATACAATAACTATATAACTGTAGACACCCAAAAATGGTTCGAGCCTGCTAGTCTACGTGTTTTAACATTTTTGGCATTACAATTGAAACATTGTTTTGTGATCTAATTATTCCTATATGTTGCACATATGATCTTTATTATATGAAAACATTGTGTCTTTCGTCGATAATTGAATATTGCAAAATTGTTCAATTATTTACTAATATTTCTATTCTCTTTGTCAAATTGATCATTTTTCCTTCTCAAATTCTGATCAACCCTAAACCAATCCTATTCGATCCTAAACCATATCAAACCATCCTAAATCAATTAAAATCCACTATATTCTCTTCCTAATCATTTCAGAATCATTTTGGACTCATTCCAACCATTCAGGGGCATTGTCCAAGATCATTGATGCCTAATTAAATCAATTTTTAAATTGACCACACTCTTTTCTAAATCTAATCAATCTTATCATCATTCTAGAGGCATTGTCCAAATTTATCAATGCTTCATATCCTTTTATAACCTATTTGATAACATTTTCCAAGCTCATCGATGTTATCGTTATCAACTTATCATTATCAATTAGATAGTATTGTCCAAGTTCATCAATGCTATTGCAGACCATCATCATTTCGGGAACATTGTACAAGTTCATTGATGTTTTCCTATCCCTGTATCAATCCTATGGCATCAAAAAATTTCATTGATTCTATTTAATCATTTTCAAACATCATTATTTGAGCGCATTGTCAAAGTTCAGCAATGCCTTGAACCTATCATAACCCTATCAATATTATAAAAAATCAATTCAATTGTACATTAATGCCTTAATTTTGATCAATAGTTCACTAATTTATCCTCTTGGGATGAATGACCTAAGATTTGTCCCTATTATTTATGGATAAATCATATTTATTCATTCTTATCCTAAGTCTTCACAATTAATTAATTTCTAATTAATTAATTGGTTGATTCTAGTTTATGAGATTTTATAATTTCATAAATGCTAATTATTGTTTTATGAGGAATATTGATTTATTGATTGAATAATTCCTCCTAATTCCACCTAATTTTTTATATCCCTTAATTGTGCTTCATATCCCTATTAAGGCGCTTCTTGATTTCTTCCATATTTTCTTATTCATTTCTCCCCTAATTATGCTTCCAATTTCCTATTAATTTGTTTAATCCTTTTCCCTCCATTATGCATTCTAATTCTTCAAATTGTCTCTAATTTTCTATAAATTGAGATGCAATCCTCTCATTCAAGTTTGAAACACTATCTCCTAGTATTCTTTGCATCAAATTTGGCTTTTCAATACTTGTGCATTTTTTTCATTGACAAAGAGCAACAATAATATACTCTATGGAGAAGAAAGGAGAGAATTTGAGCATCATTTGAAGGGGGTTTTTTATGTGTTTCTTGCATATGTTTTGAATTCCCATTTCAATGGCTCTAATGTTGGATTAGATGGGTTTGCATATTGTTTACAGTTTTGTGGTTACCTATATATGCATTTTCTGCCTTTTTCTGGTCTTATAATAACTTCCTTCCATGTGCCACAAAATCCTTCACTTCAGAAACAATATTGCCCAGTATGTCCAAGTCCCATGCAATAGACTTGCATACTTCTTTTAGCGTCTTCGCCAAAAAGGTCTGCTCAACTTTTGCTTCTGCGATCTTCTCCAGAGACTCAAATTGACTATGAAAGTCATCTAATGTTGTGTTTAGGTTCTCTATTGTATCCTTTCCTTGGAAAGTAAAAGGTATAGGTAGGAGTTTGTTGATAGTATCAACTTCCCTTTCCAGTACCCTTGACTTCTTCTCAGTTTTATGCTCCAATCTCTCTTTAGATTTAGCAAATGCTATGTAGGATAGCTTCATTAACTCATTTTTGTCCATGCTCTCCACATCAGTATTCAATTTTTTGTCTCCACTTTCCAACAATAAGGTTGAATAAATAGGTAAAATTATTTCTTGTTTTACTTCAGCCACAATCTCAGGTTTCTTCTCAGCCTCAACAATGCCTGATTGTTGTTCACTTTTAGAGGGCCCTTCCTTAGTAGGTATCTCTATATCTTTTCCATAACTTATATCAAAATCAAGTACAATATCAGTATTCCCTTCAAAAGGGTCATTAGTATCCAGCGAGGTGTCCAAAGCCACAGACACACCAACAACAAAGAAATTAGGTTTCTTTACTATACGGATAAACTAACTAACATCTTCTCCATCCTTAGGTGATTCAATATTGATTATTTTAGGATGGGATGACTCTCCCCTTGGTATATATTTAAGCTTATTAGCCTTAGGTTTAAGAGGCAAAGATTTCTCAGGTTCAGTTTCTATTAAGATTTTGTCAACGATCTTGTGTGTATCCTCAATAACCTCATCATACTTCCTTCCCATTATCTTTGTCAATCTTTCTTTGGTCCTTAACAATGGTTGCATTTATTTTATAATTATTTCATTCTCATCATAAGATATGATTGGAAGCATCTCCTCTATTTCTTTCACTCTAATATATTCATCCTCAATTAGTGTTAACTGTTTCCTAATCTCTAATTTCTCAAATAGTTCCTTCAGGATACTACCTTCCATTTCAATTAGATTCTTAAATGCAAACATATGATCTATGACAAATTCTTCAATTTGAGTCTTATCCTTTTCATCATACCTGTTATAGTATTTAGGTAGCTGATTGAGTTTTCCCTAATCTATGATTCTCTTTGCCAACATATTTAGATATGGTTTCCATAGTTGTCTGGTCTCTATTTTCTTCTCTTCTAATTTATTTACTTCAACTTCCTTTTCTTCTTCCTTGTCCTTATGTACCTCAGTTCTTTTTCTCTTTGGTGGTGAATTTTGTTTGGAGGACCTTGTCCTCTTCACAGGGGTCTTTGTTGCTTCTACTGGTTGTAATGTCTCCATAGGCACTTCTACCATAGGAGGGGGTGGACTAGAAGTATTCTTAGTTTCTAGAGGTGCAAGAGTTGCAGGGGTAGAGCTCGCCACTGCAGATGCACTTACATACATATTTCTCCTTATTTCCTTCATCTCTTCTCTAAAGATACCATCCTTCTCTGCTAGATCATCTACAACATTCTCAATTTTCTTTCTCCTAGGTGTTTTTGTATGTTCCTCTCTAATCTTAGAAGATTTTTCTTCATAAGTACCCCATCTCTCTTCTAATGGATCAATCTCTGAAGATAATATATACTCAACTTGCATTGTTAATATCTCTGAACTAACCTCATACCCCATAGGGTAACACCTTTTTACTCTAGGGTCTACTGCCTCAAAGAAAACACAATCAGTTTCAACCATGAAACATATTGTATCCGTGTATTTCTCTACCATTTCCTCTGGTATCCTTTTTCTTTCTTTCATTTTCTCTACAAGATTTTGATCATACTGAATAATTCTCCATCTACTCAGTCACTGTTTTGTCTTCTATAGTTGTTGATTCTTGTACTCTAGTAGGTTCATTGTCTCTCCAAGCTATTGGGTGCATACCAAGGAATTTATGCATAATGTGTATATACATATATATCAACAATGATCTAAATCTGAATGCCTTCAATATTTCTCTCTTAATCTACCTTACATTATCCTTGAATTGTTGTGCTAGAACTTCACAAAGGTTATACTTCACTTTCTCCTTCACCATATTATATGCCATCATTATAACACCAACAGATACTAAATTTTATCAGCTTCTATAATGAAGTTTGTATCCCAAAATCATCACAACTAATCTAACATCTTGCTAGAAGATGTCGGCCACTATCATCACTCGCTTATCCTATTTAGAGTGGGTAGTGTTTCCACTTGCTTCTTGGTATTCTTCTCTACTACATGGATTACTCTAGAGTTATCCAGACTAGTAATGTCATGGATCAACTCACTACAAATCTTTACAGGCTTCTCAACAATCCAAATGAATTGGTCCTGCACTCTACTCAACATGATCTTGAACCATTCTTCTTAGTCAAATTCATGCATTTTTGTCATTTTCATCACATTGAGATTCTCAAGATGAGCGAAATTCATCCATCCATTTTCCATCTTCTTTAATCATGTCATTCATTTCCTTTAAGATCTCAAAGTATCCCAAAGACTCATACTTATAGTGGATATATGCCCTAATATCCTCGACATGCAAAACTTTGTAGGGCATTTGAGAAAACATGTCTTTAGGATCATCATCAGTTGATTTTCAAGAATGCATCTTGAATTTTTATCTAGGCCTTTCATTTACATCAAAAATCATAGGAGTATCCATACTCAAATGCTCACAAGTAATCTAAATACTTTTGTTCATTGAATCTATGAATTTGTGCTTCAATAACCTGCAAATGTCCTAGCTTCTTAAGTCCTTGCTCAAATTAGTGCTCTTCTTCAACTTTGTTCTTTGAATAGTGATTAGATAAGTTCTTTTGATTACCCTTATACTTTGTTGTGAAAAGAACAACACAGTTCCCAATAAGTTCAACTCTGCAATGATCCAGTCGATCATAAGATATAGTGTGTATATTTGTGTGATCTCAAATAGGTGTTTCATACCAATCATACATACTCTCCATAATCTTGCAAAATCTTATTCCACAGAAGCAAGGGTTGGATGATTTTTTGTGTATTTCTCCAAAGCTCCCCCTAATTCCATGCTTGGCCATCTAGGTCAATGTAGAAACATCAGGCAAAGGTTTAGTAACAACTACTAAATCTTCCAAAACCTTAGGCTCACTTGGCTCCTTCACTTTCCAAAATTTACCACTTTATTTCAAAAATTGATTTTCAAACTCTTCCATGTATTATTCCATAATTTTTCCAACATCACCAAAAAATTTCTTTATAACAATAGGTGGTGGTCTTCTGTTACCTATAGATCCATTATACCTGCAAAACTTCCCTATATGTCCTTGATTGTTACATTTGTAGCATGTAGGAGATGATCTGTTCTGATTAATCTACAACTTATAATGCTTTGCGATGTGCCCAAAGTTATTGCACTTGTAACATGTGATCTTAGGTGCTATTTCTTCTCTGATGTAATCTTGCTTAATGTAGGACTTATCGGGCTTCTTGTATTTTGTCTTCTTGTGTACATATTCATAGCAATTGAAACAATAACCAGAAAAGGGTTTATAAGTAATTTTACCTCTGCAATCTCTCTTTGTGTGTCCAAATTTTTTGCATCCAAAACATCTACCTCTAAAAGGTATGATATTCTTTCTAGGCTCTTCTTGTATAGGTCTTTCTTCATCTGGATTTTCTTTAGATTTTTCTTCTTTATATTTAGAACTTTCAGATTTATTGAAGCCAACTCATGTCATGTCTCCTTTAGGTTTCTATCTCTCTCTATGTTCATCAATCTTGTCACTACTCATAATAAGTTTTACAATGTGTTTCTTAGCCTCAACAAGTTCTCCTTTTATTTTTTGATTGTATCTAAACATTTGCATTCTTTAGGATTTCTTCAACTTTGGTTCTTTCATCTTTTTATTTATGAATTTCTTTATCCATCTGAAAAGAATTAATTTCCTATTCTTGCATCAATGCATCTTTTTCTTGTTCAAGTTGTTTGACCTGATCTGATGAATCATTATCTGAATCTTCTTTTATCTTCTCCATAAGATATTGTCTTTGATTTTTGGAAAGTTCAAGTTGTTCCTTGAGTTTCTTGATGAAACCTTCTTCTCTTCTCAATTTTAATTTTGAATCACTATTTTCAGCTTTAGTCTTATCAAGGTCTTCTAACGCTGCTTCAAAATTCTCTTCCAAATTTTTAGATTCCATCTTGATCTCTCTTAATTTGTTAGGATTTCTCTCCAAGGGCCAAGAGATCTGATAAAAAAATTTAGGATTAAGTAATACTGAGAGGGGTGTGAATCAATATTACAACACTTTAAAAATAAAATTATCGATTTCCAACTTAACCAAATAATTATTGAAATGAAAAGAACATAAAATACACAACTCATAACACCATGATTTTGTTCATGAGGAAACCCTGGCCAAGGGAAAATCTCAATGGGGATGATACCCAAAAATATGCACTAAAAGTATTATGTCCCTATTAGGATACCTATCCCTATTAGGATCTAAATATTACATTAGTACATTTCCTTGTTAAAGGAAAACAAAACCCTGTTAGGGGTATACATTGAGCACACTACTCTTACAATCAAAAATCTATCTCTGTTACAATTCTTTATCAAAATGAAATTATACAAGAATCTTCTATGCTTAAGTATTTCTATTTGTAGCTTTCATCACCTTCAGTCTAATTCTAAAATCACAATGCATCCATTCATCTGACCATACAATACCCATTCTTCGCTTCTCAAAATCTTTCCATATATATACTTTACCTCATACTTAGTCAGATTCCAAATACATCACAAAACATGATCAACTCTTATCCAAAACTCAAATACAAAGTCAGAGATCATACGTTAAAAAAATTAGGGTAAGACCTAATCCAAATCCAACTTAGCACAATTGGATTCCATGTTACACTCCTTCAATCATCACAACTGTTCAACTGCTTCGTCTCGCTGCTACACTACCTTCGCATGACTTTAGTCATCTGTAACTTTCATATATGAACTCCAAAACTCAAGAGACCTTAACTAAAGGTCTACCATATCCAAAAATACCTTCCTCTAATATTGCATGACATAGTTCATCATATATAGTTCTCAATGCTCAAAATTGTACTCTTGTACACAGTAAACTGCTTCCTTCACTTAGTCATTTTTATAAAACCTTATCACCAAAACTGCATTCCACTCCAAGTGACCATACATAACTGTAGTGTTGCCATAAATGACAACCCTTATACACTCCTAAATGAGCCACTTGCTAACAATTTCCTCAGGTGTATCTAGCACTTCATAGAGAGAATCTAAGGGATTTTCTCACGTGTATCTAGGGATTCATAGATTATATCTTAAGGATTTTCTCAGGCATATCTAGGGCTTTGCAGAGAAAATTTGAGGGATTTTCTTAGGCATATTTAGGGATTCACACAAAAAAATTGAGGGATTTTCTCAAGCATATCTAAAACTTCACAGAGTAAATATGAGGGATTTTCTCAGGTGTATTTAGGGATTCATAGAAAATATTTGAGAGATTTTATGAAGTGTATGTAGGGCTTCACAAATTGAATCTAAGGGATTTTCTCAAGCATATCTAGGGCTTCACAAAGAAAATTTGAGGGTTTTTCTCAAGTGTATATGGGGCTTCATAGAGAAAATAATAGGGATTTTCTTAGACATATCTAGAACTTCATAAAGCAATACCGAAGGGATTTATCAGGAATACCTATGAATTTATAGATAAAATATAATAAAGCGTGTAAGTTTTTCAAGGCACATTTAGGGAAGCGATTGTCAATTCTAGAAATTAGAACTTATATTATAAAACAAGGTGAAATTAAATTTAATATTAATGCAAATCTAAAACCAAAGATTAACCCTTAATAAAGTGATTGCAAAATTAAAACAAGAACTAGGAAGCCATTGCACATAAAACACCATATTTATGTCGAGAAACACTTTTGGAAAAAAATAAACCATAGAAAGAGAGGAAAGTATATTATTAATTTAATGAAGAATACAACAACAATACACTTCTTTGTAGACCTATGTAGAAATTCGGCAGCACTTTATTACCCTAGAAACTGAATAAGAATGAATGAATAACTCTAGGTCAAAGGTCCCAATTTATAGGAATTTGTGAGGATGAATACCATTGTGGTATCATAAAATAATAGGAAATAAAAATACCTCAAAAAAATTCATGCTTACCCCAAAAATAGCCTCTTACAGATGCTCTTACAACTTTCATAAGGCATCTCTCATGCATGTCTACGTATGTAAGGAATCTATCATAAATTGTCATAAAATCTTATGAAAGTTGCCATAACTATCATAGATGCTCTTACAAACTCTAAAAAGTGTCCAAAAACCTCAAACTAGAGGATTCCAACAGGGGATGCCTATCTATTTTGTCTATTTCCTAAATGAAAAATGGTAAAAGTAACTTTTCCTTTACATGGTCTCTTTCACCACCATTGGTTAAATGATTCAACCTCTTATAGGTAAATTACAAAAGATGTCTGGAAAATAATAAATTAAGGATTTACAAGGTTTATGGAACCTAAATCCTAACATTATCCCACTTGATATCATACATTGTAAATTACCCCATAGATTTACAAAATAAAAATCAAGTATAATGATCAAGGCCCTTGGCCTTCCTACACCAAGAGAACGTATTCATGGTCATTGGATTCGTGAGAAATCTGCAACATTATCCAAAGTGTCAAATTTTTCAATCAATACTTTTCCATTTTCAACCATTTCTCACACAAAGTGATACTAAACATCAATATGTTTAATACGAGCTTGATACATAGGATTTGTGGCCAAACATATGGCACTTTGATTGTTACATCCAATTCTAACTATCCCACAATCAAAACCAATATCATTACCAAGTATTTGTAACCAAATTGTCTCCTTAGAGGCATGTATAGTAGACAAATACTCTGCTTTGGTGGTGTAAAATGTAACTATAGGTTGTCTTTGACTCATTGAACTCACTTCACATCCAAACAAACTAAACACATAGCCACTTGTGGACCTCTGCCTATCCAATTCACCTTCCCAATATGCATCAACAAACCCTGTATATCCAATGAATTATCCACGTCATCTATACCATGATAAAACAAATAGTAATAAAAAATACCTCACAAATATCTTAAAACCCTTTTAAAAAAAGTTCAATGCTCTTTACCAAGGTTAGATATATACCAGCGTAGAACTCAAACTGCTTGGGCTATATCTTGTCTAGTACAAAACATCACATACATTAAACTACCAACGACATTAGCATAAGGAAAATTTGACATCTCTTCAATATCATCATCAAATATAGGATACATGTATAAAATCAACTTAGTACCAAATAGAAATGGAATATGAACTTAAATTTAATATTAATGCAAATCTAAAACCAAAGATTAACCCTTAATAAAGTGATTGCAAAATTAAAACAAGAACTAGGAAGCCATTGCACATAAAACACCATATTTATGTGGAGAAACCCTTTTGGAAAAAATCCACCATAGAAAGAGAGGAAAGTATATTATTAATTTAATGAAGAATAAATCAACAATACACTTCTTTGTAGACACGTGTAGAAATTCGGCAGCACTCCATTACCCTAGAAACTGAACAAGAATGAGTGAATAACTCTAGGTCAAAGGTCCCACTTTATAGGATTTTGTGAGGATGAATACCATTGTGGTATCATATAACAATAGGAAATAAAAATACCTAGAAAAACCTCATGCTTACCCCAAAAATAGCCTCTTACATATGCTCTTACAACTTTCATAAGGCATCTCTCATGCATGTCTAACTATGTAAGGAATCTATCATAAATTGTCATAAGTATTGTCATAGAATCTTATGAAAGTTACCATAACTATCATAGATGCTCTTACAACCTCTAACAAGTGTCCAAAAACCTCAAACTAGAGGATTCCAAGAGGGGATTCCTATCTATTTTTTCTTTTTCCTAAATGGAAAATGGTAAAAGCAACTTTCCTTTACATGGTCTCTTTCACCACCATTGGTTAAACAATTCAACCTCTTATGGGTAAATTACAAAAGATATCTGGAAAATAATAAATTAAGGATTTACAAGGTTGATAGCACCTAAATCCTAACATTCTCCCACTTGATATCATACATTGTAAATTACCCCATAGATTTACAAAATAAAAATCAAGTATGATGATCAAGGCCCATGGACTTCCTACACCAAGAGAGCTTTTCCGTGGTCATTGGATTCATGACAGAATCTGCAACATTATCCAAAGTGTCAACTTTTTCAATCAATACGTGTCCATTTTCAGCCATTTCTTGCACAAAGTGATACTGAACATCAATATGTTTAATACGAGCTTGATACATAGGATATGTGGCCAAATATATGGCACTTTGACTGTTACATCCAATTCTAACTATCCCGCAATCAAAACCATTATCATTACCAAGTCTTTGTAACCAAATTGTCTCCTTAGATGCATGTGTAGCAGACATATACTTTGCTTTGGTGGTGGAAAATGTAACTGTAGGTTGTCTTTGACTCATTGAACTCACTGCACACCCAAACAAACTAAATACATAGCCACTTGTGGATATCTGCCTATCCAATTCACCTACTCATTATACATCAACAAAAACCTGTATAACCAATGAATTATCCACATCATCAATACCATGATAAAAAAAATAGTAATAAAAATACCTCACAAATATCTTAAAACCCTTTTTAAAAAGTTCAATTCTCTTCACCAAGGTTAGACATATACCTGCTTAGAACTCACACTGCTTGGGCTATATCTCATCTAGTACAAACCATCACATACATTAAACTACCAACGATATTAACATAAGGAAAATTTGACATCTCTTCAATATTATCATCAAATATAAGACACGTGTATAAAATCAACTTAGTACCAAATGGAAATGGAATATGAACTTAAATTGAATATTAATGCAAATCTAAAACCAAAGATTAACCCTTAATAAAGTGATTGCAAAATTAAAACAAGAACTAGGAAGCCATTGCACATAAAACACCATATTTATGTGGAGAAACCCTTTTGGAAAAAAAAATCCACCGTAGAAAGAGAGGCAAGTATATTATTAATTGAATGAAGAATAAAACAATAATACAATTCTTTGTAGACATGTGGAGAAATTTGGCAGCACTCCATTACCCTAGAAAATGAACAAGAATGAATGAATAAGTTTGGGTCAAAGTTCCCAATTTATAGGAATTTGCGAGGATGAATACCATTGCGGTATCATAAAAACAATACAAAATAAAAATACATGGAAAAACCTCATGCTTACCCCAAAAATAGCCTCTTACAGATACTCTTACAATTTTAATAAGGCATCTCTCATGCATGTCTACCTATGTAAGGAATCTATCATAAATTGTCATAAGTATTGTCATAGAATCTTATGAAAGTTGCCATAACTGTCATGGATGCTCTTAAAACCTCTAAAAAGTGTCCAAAAACCTCAAACTAGAGGATTCCAAGAGGGGATGCCTATCTATTTTTTCTTTTTCCTAAATGAAAAATGGTAAAAGTAACTTTTCCTTTACATGATCTCTTTCACCACCGTTGGTTAAACGATTCAACCTCTTATGGGTAAATTACAAAAAATATTTGGAAAATAATAAATTAAGGATTTACAATGTTGATGGCACTTAAATCCTAACATTCTCCCACTTGATATCATACATTGTAAATTACCCCATAGATTTACAAAATACAAATCAAGTATAATGATCAAGGCCCATGGCCTTTCTACACGAAGAGAACTTATCCGTGGTCA
Organism: Thuja plicata; assembly: GCA_018584345.1. Taxonomy (NCBI): domain Eukaryota; kingdom Viridiplantae; phylum Streptophyta; class Pinopsida; order Cupressales; family Cupressaceae; genus Thuja; species Thuja plicata. The sequence continues at coordinate 1,261,248 of MU227092.1, read as the reverse complement.
TTGGCTTCATGAGAGAATCTGCAATATTATCCAAAGTGTCAAATTTTTCAATCGATACTTGTCCATTTTCAACCATTTCTTGCACAAAGTGATACTGAACATCAACATGTTTAATACGAGCTTGATAAATAGGGTTTATGGCCAAACATATGGCACTTTTATTGTTACATCCAATTCTACCTGTCCCACAATCAAAACCAATATCATTACCAAGTCTTTGTAACCAAACTGTCTCCTTAGAGGCATGTGTAGCAGACATATACTTTGCTTTGGTGGTGGAAAATGTAATTGTAGGTTGTCTTTGACTCATTAAACTCGTTGCACATCCAAACAAACTAAACACATAGCCACTTGTGGACCTCTACCTATCCAAGTCACTTGTCCAATATGCATCAAAAAAACCCTGTATATCCAATGAAATATCCACATCATCAGTACCGTGATAAAAAAAAATAGTAATAAAAACTACCTCACAAATATCCTAAAACCCTTTTAAAAAATTCAATGCTCTTTACCAAGGTTAGACATATACCTGCTTAGAACTCACACTGCTTGGGCTATATCTGGTCTAGAACAAACCATCACATACATTAAACTACCAACAACATTAGCATAAGGAAAATTTGACATCTCTTTAATATCATCATCAAATATAGGACACATGTATAAACTCAATTTAGTACCAATCAGAAATGGAATACTCACTAGCTTACATTCCTACATTTTAAATCTATGCAAAAAGGTGTCAACATACTTACTCTTACTTAACCAAATATTTCTATGACCCCAATCCCTGTTGATTTCCATCCAAAGAATATATCTAGTAGACCCCAATTCCTTCATATCAAATGGTCCAGAAAGATGAGTTGTGTGCTCTTTAATCATTGCCTTGTTATTCCCAATAAATAACATGTCATCAACATACAAGACAATGATTAATAATTGATCATCAATAATCTTAATGTAAACACAACAATCCTCTTCACTTCTAATATAACCCAAATTTAATGCAAATGTATAAAACTTATGGTACCACATCCTGGTTGACTATGTCAAACCATACAATGACTTCTTTAATCTGCAAACCAAGTTTTCTTTTCCTTTCTGAACAAAACCATCAATTTGTTGCATATAAATATCTTAATAAAGATCCCTATGCAAGAAATTAGTTTTAACATCCATTTTATCTATGTCAAAATAACAAGGAGAAACAATAGATACTAAAAATATAATATAATTTAACTTACCATCAGGAGAGAATATTTCACCAAAATCAACTCCTCTCTGGGAGTAGCCCTTGGCCACCAATATAGCCTTGTACCTCTCTAATTGACCATATGCTCCAAATTTATTCTTAAATACCTACTTGCATCTAATGATATTTATTCCTTTGGGAAAAATAACAATATCCAAGGTGTCACAACTATCCAAAACTATCATATCTTCTTGCATGACCTGCAACCAATACTCATTTTCTTTGAAAGAGAGTGCCTCCTTGTAAGATCTAGGTTCATCATGAGTACTGTTGTGAAGGTTATTTGAGTTTTCAAGATTTTATTGGTTTATTTAAATTGATGGTTTTATCTAAGGTTAGCGATGATCTGGATCATTCTACAAGGAGTTGAACCTAAAGTGTAAAATGACCTAAAAGGAAAGTTTGAATTCTCAAGATTGGTGAATTGAATAAGAGGAGAGGAAAAAAATTAAGAGGAAAAATCAATGGTATTGATTAAGTGGAAAAATAGTAAGGAATCTAATAAAATATTATCTTTGAAGGAAAAAATTGGGAGAGATGAGGCTAGACAATTTTTGTGAAGGAAGATCAATCAGTGACCGGTACAGGAGATTGTGGAAAGATTGGAAGGAGAGGTTTGAGACACTGATAATATGGAAGTATGAGAAGCTAGAGGGAATAAAGGATGCTACAAGAAAGGTGTGCTACTACAAATCAATCACTTGTTTTTCTCTGACAATTGCAGCAAGCTAAATCCTTTCACAAGGTAGACTCTTACAGGTTGTAGTTTCTAAATCCTTTCACAAGGTGAATATATAGACTATAGATTTTAATCCTCACATGAGGTATAATTTAAAAGGTCTTTCTTTTACATCTTATAATGTACTAGGAATCTCACACAAAATGTATAACTCTCAAAAAGAGTTTTTGCAAGCCTTTCAAAGGGCACCTTCCACACTGCAGTAGAGAAGATTGTGGGTTCTGTTAGCACTGTATCAAAATTTTTTTGAATCCCTTGGTCTTATCATTTTCCCGGGCTTTCTTATTTTCAAAATCTTGGTTTTACCGCTCAAAATGAGTCAATCACTTTTTGAAGTCATATTTCATCTTTAGTCGCTTTGTCGCATCAGTTTTATTATAAGGTTTTTAAGTTGTGGGAGTAGGCGACGAGCTGTTAATGAAAAGGTTAATCGCGCAGTCGCGAGCTATTTGAGTCAAGTTTTAGTATGCCTGCGAGTGGGCGACGAGTAATAAAATTATGTATCGCGCAATCGCGATGAGCCCAAGTTAAGTAATCATCTGT
>MU227092.1:1215955-1246646 GCA_018584345.1 Thuja plicata | reverse complement strand
CCCCCCCCCCCCCCCCCCCCCCCCCTCTCAGTGTTTCTAACAATTGATATTGATGAAAAAGATATTGTCATTGATCAAATGGATAAGTTAGAAAAGGTAATATTAGAGGACACATCATTGTTGGATAGAGTTTCAATTTCAATAAATGAAGATTTCTATGAGAAGAAACAAATGGAAAAGGTAAAGGCCAAGATTGCAAAAGACAAGAAAATTTGCAAAAAGAAGCTAAGAATGAAAAAGGTAATCTGAAGATTATTGGTGAAATATTGAAAAAGGCGTAAAAGATATCTGGGTTTACCAGTGATATAGACAAGAAGGAAAAATAATTTTAGAAGTAATTGGATGACACAATTGAGAAGTATGATATAACTTATAGTAGTGCTACATTTTATGCAGCTAAATTCAGAGAGCTAGGAGGCAAGCTCAAACTAATTTAGGTTGAGCATGAACAATAGGTGAACACTTTACTTGATTTGAACTCATTTCTGGCCCCTACTACTTATATAATGATAGTAAGTGTTAAGAATGTTGAGTAATTGATTGGGAAACCTGAGCCAACTCCACTGGATGAATTATAAGATCTGTCAGGTAATCTTCTGGGTTAGAATATTTCACTTACACATATAAAGACATTATGGGATACTACTTTTAGTGCAACAAAGAAAACTTACACAACTATATTTGACAAGCTATGGTGTCATTTGAAAGAATGTAATGTGGACTATAATTTTTCTATACACCTTTTTCCTTGATGATAAAATGGGGAGAATATATTGTGAACAGAACAATATGGTGAACATGTAAATGGAAACTTTTTGAATTATGAAGTGTTCTATAAGGGGGAGAAATGGAATGGAATAGTATTGTATATGAAATACTACTGGTTAATGAAATGAAAATCTTTTGGTGAATTTTTTTTGTGAGTTACTCTAAACATTGTGTTATGTAATTTTAATTTTATATTTCATTATTCTGTACACATTTGAGAATTGACAAGGTTTTCCATCAATGCCAAAGGGGGAGATTGTTGGAATTGATCACCTAACTAGGAAAGATAAACAAAAAATGATAATTGTCTAATAAAATGTTTTAATTGATGGTCAAATACACTAAAAAATCTATCATATCAATTGACATCAAATGGTAATCAAGAATCTGATCTGTACAACCTAAAACTGGCCAAGCGACATAACATCAAGATGGAATTCTAATGAATGAATATGCAAATCAAAGTATTATGAGGAGCATTTTTACATGATAATGTATTATGAAATGTTAGAGATGAAATGCATGAGTGACTCTTTAAATGTTAATATATTATTTGGATTTGAATGCTTAATCAGTATTCTGGATTAAACACTGCAACATTATTTATGTGATCGCTAAACAACAGATCGACACAGATTTTAAGGTGAGGTTTGTTGTGAAGGTTATTTGAGTTGTCAATATTATATTGGTTTATTTGAAGGGATGGTTTTATATAAGGTTAGAGATGATCTAGATCATTCTACAAGGATTTGAACCTAAAGTGTAAAATGACCTAAAAAGCAAGTTTGAATTCTTGAGATGGTGAATTGAATGAGAGGAGAGGAAAAAACTTAAGAGGAAAAATCAATGGTATTTATTAAGAGGAAAAAAAATAAGGAATCTAATAAAATATTATCTATTAAGGAAAATAATGGGAGAGTTGAGGTTAGACATTTTTTTGTGAAGGAAGATCAATCAGCGACTGGTACAAGAGATTGTGGAAAGATAAGAAGGAGAGGTTTGAGACACTGATAGTATGGAAGTATGAGAATCTACATTGCATAAAGGATCTTGAAAGAAATGTGTGCTACTATAGATCAATCAATTTTTGTTCTCTGACAATTGCAGCAAGCTAAATCCTTTCACAAGGTAGACTCTTACAGGTCTTAGTTTCTAAATCCTTTCACAAGGTGAATCTCTAGATTGTAGATTTTAATCCTCACATGAGGTAGAATTTCAAAAGTATTTATTGTAAATCTTATAATGTACTAAGCATCTCCCACAAGATTTATAACTCTTAGAAAGAGTTTTTGTAAGCCTTTCATAGGGCACCTTCCACACTATAGTAGAGAAGATTGTGGGTTCTATCCCCACCGTGGTTTTTCCCTCTTACAAGTGTTTCCACAATACCAAAATAGGTGTGTCACATGTGTTATGGTTCTAATGTTTTGGTTTTCATTAACTATTTTATGTTTATGAGTGTGATCAGCAATATGGTTAATGCATCAAATAATCAGTTCACTATTTTTCTTGTAACCGGTTATCAAAATTAATTTAAATTGTTGAACTAGTTATACACTGATTCACCCCCCTCTCAGTGCATTAATTAGTGCTTAATACCCAAAAAGTAAAAATTAAATAATATTTACAATATAAATATAATGGGCTATGCCTGTCAACTGGATTTCACTGTCTTGTGGACCTTCTCAAAGGTGGAGTAAGAGGTTCTTCCTCATGTACTTCCTCATTATGATCAACTTCTTCTGTCACAACTGAATCTTCTAAAATTTTACTTGAACTCTCTTCTTCTCCATCTTCTTGTCCATCCCTCTATTCTTCCACATGTGCATATTATTTTATACTTTCAAAATGTACTATCTTTGAATTTTCCTTTGGTTCTTCTTCACCCGAGTCAGCTCTTAAATTCCCTAAAATTCACATCTCTAAAAAAAAAACATTTTCCAGGTTAGAGGATTCAGATCTTATAACCTTTTAAATTCTCACCATATCCTAAAAAGATGTATTTTTTTACTTTTGGATCTAATTTATATCACTTCTCTTGAGATACATGAACAAAATCCTCACAACCAAAGTCCCTTAAATGTGTAATAGAAGGATTTTTACCAAAACACATTTCATAAGGAGTTTTATCAACAAGAGATTTACAAGGAGTTAGATAAATAAAATAACAAGAAGTAATAATAGCTTCTACCCAAAAACATTTATCTAGCTTAGCACTACTTAACATGCTTCTAACTATTTCCATTAATGTATGGTTCATTCTTTCTGCAACCCCATTTTGTTGGGGTGTGTAAGGTGTATTTTTTTGCCTAATAATTCTTGCATGTTTGAAAAAAATAAAAATCCCATAGAGAAATATTCACCCCCATTGCTAGATCTCATTTCTTTTATGTTAGTATCTGATTTCTTTTCAACCATTGCCTTAAATTCCTTAAACTTAGTGAAAATTTCAGATTTTGAATGCATAAAATAAATCCAAGTATATCTTGAGACATAATCAATGTAGGAAACATAATACCAAGATCTATTCAAATATTCAACATCCACTGGATCACATACATCCGAATGAATAATCTCTAAAAGTCTCTTATCTTTATTGACTTCTTTGGGAAATGAAGATCTATTTTGTTTACCAAAAACATAGTGCTCACAAAAATCACTCTTACTAACCGAATAATTAGAAATCCCCTCAACTAGTTTCTTATCTAGAATAGTCTTAAGACCTTTTTCACCAATGTAATCCAATGTATGGAAACACAACATACATACATTCTCAATCCTAGTTACAAAAGCTAAATTAAAAAGAGTAGAAGCATGGAGCTTAAACAAAGTCCTCATCTGAGATCCTTTAGAAACTACCAAAATTCCTCTTACCAACCTGCAACCAGACTTATCAAATGTCACATGCATTCAGAATCATTTAACTTGGAAACCGAAAGTAAACTTATTGTAAGATATGGAATATGTTAAACATTATCAATGGAAACTATCCTCCCATCAATGAAACACAACCTTACCTTTCTTTTGCCAACAATATTTATTGAGATACTATCAACAAGAAAAAATTCTCCTCCATCATATTCATTATACTCAGAAAATCACTCCTTGTGAATAGTCAAATGGTAGGAAGCACCTTAATCAACAAGCTAAACATCATCACTAGAAGAATTAGCTGAAATAAGTAAAGCATCAATACCACTGTCATCTGAGGACTTATATGTAGAATTATTAGTTCTGTTTTTCTTAAATCTAAACTCCTTCACATTCCATCTCTTACCACAGTTCCAACAATTCACTCTGTTCTTTTTCAGGGGTCTTAGAACATGCTTTTGACTTATCCTTCTTCTTCTTATCCCCTTTAGCCTCTTTATTCTTAGGCCTTCCTCACACATGGAAGACATCTTGGGATCCAAAATTAATATTCTTTCTCCTCATCTCTTCTAAAAGAAGAATAGGAACTATACTATTCATCTTAGGCTCTACACCACCGCTACACATGGAAACAACTAGATTTTCCCAAGTATTAGACAAAGATAAAATTAGTAGGATAAATTTATCTTCATATTATATCTTAACATATATTGAAGCAAGATGACTAAAAATCAAATAAAATGCATTCAGATGTTACACAGTAGATTCACCCTCTTTTATTTTCAAAGAATACAAATGTCTTTTCAAATATAAATTGTCATAAAAACTCTTAATTTGATAGATATCACCTATTTTTGTCCATATCTTGTATTTTGTGTCTTCTATAGAGACATTCAAGAGGACAGAGTTTGAAGTACACAAATAAATGGTTCCTTGTGCTTTCTTATCTAACTTTTTCCAATCTGTATCTGATAAGGTAGAATCCTCTTGTTTATTTTATTCCAAAAATGGAAACCACTGATCTCTCTCTTCAATGAGATATTCAACTTTCAACTTCCACTTATTGTAACTAGTACCATTGAAATTCTCAATATGTTGATGAGAGGTGGAGGCCATGGTATACAAACTTTCTCAAATCTGCAAAAAATTGACAAAAAATAAATCGCCCACTATAGCAAAAAGTTTCTTCAACACTTAAAGAGAAAGGTGTCACTCCCTCAACATAACCGTTAACTTTAATACCTCTTGTTTCTCAAAATTGCACCCTTTCTAAGTCTCTGAACTTAGATTTCTGGAGAAATATGAAAACACTCTTGAGTAGTGGGTTACTCAATAGCTGGAGTAAATCTTTGGATTCTAGGTTGGTTCCTATATGATGCTTCACCTACTAGATTTACTAAAACTACTCTCTTAATGGGAAAAGGGGAAGAAATATTGTATGAACCTAAAATTTAATTAAAACTACTAAGGTGATGCACCAAGATTGATTTTAGGACATGAAATCATAGAGTGGTACACACTAGTTTTCCATTTTCATAGACTTAGCTTTCACAACTTATTACATCATGTTTCCTGTATCAATATTTCACTAAGAGACCTAGGTGCACCTAAACTACAAAAGGAAGATGACTTCATAATTGAGGATTAAATTACACATTCAAGGATCACTTAATGACCTGCATAAAACATACTAATAGAAGACAAGGTGATAAACTCCAAGACAAAACTCCAAGGGAAGAGAAAACACTTCACGAGTAGTTTGATCAATCAAAAAACACACACAAAACCTACAAAAATAAGATGGAAAAGATTGAGTCATAAAAATGGAATCCAGGGTACAATATTTATTTCATTCCTAATGTGAGTTACAAAATATATGCAGAAAAAAAACTAGAAAAGGACTTCCAACAATCACTTAAAAATGTAAAAAACTGCATAAGGAAGAACCCCTTTTCTAAGTGACCTTGAAAATACTTTTATAGAATAAGAATTGCAACAAGCTACGGATCACTTAGGGAAAAACACTAACTGCTCAACCACCACAATCCTAGGAAGAGCTCCACTATCTAACAAATTGAAGAGATTCGATAGAAATCTGATTGGAACCACAACTGAGAACTGGAGATTTGAGATGGATGAAGAATTTTAAGCTCATTTTTGCATGCCTCTTTCTATCCATCAATTTGATGATATATGATCTTGTTCCTCTAAAAAAAATCTAGAGTTGATTTTATCTTCTTCATTTCTCTAATGACCCATTTCTCGTGGAAAGATAATTGATTCCATTTAATAAATCCAGCCAATCATCTATCGTCACTTATCTTCTACCCTTCAAAAACTTATTGGGTTTAGACCGTAGAAATATATCACTTCTTCCTTGGAACAATCATAGAAAAAACACTTGGACACATGGTTCTTAGTCACTATCTCTTGGCCCAAATGATGATTCCCTATAATAGCTCACGACCAAGCGACAAGCTGTTTAACCATAACACTATGAGACATGTGGCACCTAGTCTCTAGCTCTCAAGAAGAAACAACTAACTGCATCATAACCCAATATCTCATAACCAATATTTCTCATCACCGCCATGATCTCATATCCAACTCGCCACTTAGAAAAATTACCATCCCAAACTATCGTGAGCAAGAGACAAGCCTTACCTTTATCATTTTAGACAGGTGGTTGTCACTTGCTAGTTCTCCATCCTGAGAAGAATATTCCCTTTCATCTAGCAATCCAATCACAAAGAAACAAATTTAACCCTTATCTTCCATGTCTGCAAATGGGCTCAAGAACCAACCAATAAACCATCACCATACACAACATGTCGGCACATGGTCCCACCTTTATTCAGCCTATGATGAACCAAGACACATGGAAACATCTCATGATCCCTATCCATCGAGTAAAATCAACCATGGGACAAGATATAACTCCTAAGCTGAGGCCTCAAGTTATTTGAAAGGTAGATAAATTGGCCACTAAGACCCACTTGCCTAGTGCATTGGATAAAATCCTGCATCGAGTAACTCAACCAACAGGATATGAGGCCTCAAGTTATTCAAAAACAATAGAATTTCTAGGACCCACCAGCTAGCGATGACTAAAATAAATTATTGAACAACTAGGGGAAAGCTCCTTCGATGACTAAATTTGATCAACGGATCCACATCAGCCATCCCTAAACACGTGGCAATTTCTTGCTAACTCTCCAGCCTAAGAAGAATATTCCATTTGATCTAGTGACCTCACAACCACCACTCATCTCTCACCCTATGTACGTGGCAACATCTCATAAACTTGCCAACATTTCATGCTATCTCCTTTAACCGCTATGAGCCCGCGACTAACCGCCCCTCTCTAGATTGCCAACACTTTATGCTAGGACCCATAATTGTCACGACCTTGTGACCACTTACTCTTTTGCTTGTGGACCCTAACCATCAACTACCTTAGACCTTCATGACTTACCGACTAACCATCATCGCCAACTCTCTAACTATCTTTTTGACCACCACTATCCCTCACAAGCTCGTGACTAACCGGCCACGTGAGTAGCCATCTTATTGTCTTCATCACCACTTTGTACCACATGGAGTATAATGATTCACTTCTAATATTCCTTGTCTATGCCACATAATTTTAGGCCCTCAAAATATTCCAATTCAGCTGCTATCTATCCACCACACGCTTGTGAGACTCCTACCAAAATATGCCTACCTTTTTGGCACTTCTTATGTGTGCATCGATGTATAAAAATAACAAGTTACCCCCAGACATGACCCATGTGGGCTAAACCAAATCAAGAATCCCTTGCCTTTGCTGCACGCCACTAGACCACCATAACCTATGCAATCTTGCTAGCATGCTGGGCTCAAACCCTCTTGGGAGCACTTTTATGTCCACAAGTCATTAATTATCAGTAACAGATTTATTTGAAAGAATGATGGCATGTGCAATTGAGCCTGAGAAAAAATTTGCTAACATTCTTGGTGATATATGTTGGTTGTCTGCCTGCAAGACATTTGGATTAGTGACATAGGTATTTCATTGGGCACAAATTCAGTTAGTGCAACTAAAACAAACACTTGAGACTCATTGTGAGAAGCTAGGTAAATCTTCTTCTGGATACAAAGGTATGATTTACTGTAGAAAAATTCATATTTATTCAAGAATTTGTCTTTGAAAACTCATTGGAAAGAGGATGATAGCTCCTTACTTGAAACTTGAAGACTTAACCTTGGAACCTTTTGAAAATAGGAAAATATAGGATTGCAAACCTAGACTAACTGTGTTGGACAACACTTGGGGAAAAAGAAAACACCTACTCTAGAGTGCAACATCACTTTATTAAAAACCAAAACAACTAAGCTAGGATATTTTACAAGGGTGAATTGAACCTCAAAACAAGGATTGAGGTGTATCCCATTGAATGGGATAGGAAAAACATCACCATCCATTATTGATAGATGAAAATAATTGTGCTCCTTGCACTCTATGATTATGAATGGTCCACTCTAGAAGGAATCAAACTTGGAATGTTTACTTAGCCTGCTCTTAAGTTCATCTCATTTGAGCACCATATCTCCTTCTCTAAAAATCCTAAACTTTTCTTTCTTATCAAAGACTCTCTTTATCTGGAATTTTTGGTACTCCATTGTTTTCATTACCTTATCTCTTATTTATTCCAACTCCAAAAGTTGAGCATACCTGATTGCAATTGGATCATTTTCTTCAAATAACATCAGCTGATTAGCAAGATCTAATGTTGGAAGCTCTCTAGAAATAGCTATCCTTGCCTCTTTCCCATACACTAATATATATGTATAGTTTCTAATATACTTTTTAGGGGTAATTATGTCTACCCACAAGGAAGATTTCAACCTTGAGTGCCAAAAATTTTGATTATCCCATAAAGTCCTCTTTATAATCTTGATCGGATTCTTTTTGGTGGACTTAGCTAAACCATTACCCCATGGGTAATAATTCGAAGATGTTTTTAGATAAATTTAATTCATTACAAACCATTCACTCACTCTCAATCCCACAAATGTGAGAGAATTATCTAAAATAATGGAGTCAGGTACTCCAAATCTATTTATTATGTTATCATAGAAGTTAAGGACAATAGATTCATTGGCCTCTTTCAAGGCTTTTGATTTAGTCCATCTTTTGAAATAGTCCATTATAGTGAGGACCCACTTGTGTACTACACTTGAAGGTGGGTTAATTACACCAATGAAGTAAATATCATATTTCATAAAGGGTTACTCTACTTGAATAGGTTGTAAAGATAAAGCTAGCAACCTTTCTTTGCCTGCAAACATGACACACTTGACACATTTTCTAGTCCATACATGGGCATCCTTGAACAGGCTTGGCCAATAATAGTCAGCCCTCATAACTTTACATTTTGTTGTTCTTGGAGAATAATGACCCCATGAAGCTCCATCATGAAACTCATGGAATACTTTACTAATCTGGTCAGTATCTATGCACCTTAATAAAACACCACTATGATCTCTTCTAAACAAAGCATTATCAATAAGCATATAAGGGATAGATTAAAGTCTAAAATACCTTTGTTTAGCTCTATCAAGGCCAGGTGCACATTCACTTGTCTGCAGGAAGTGAGTCATTTGTGTCAACCAGCTTGTTGGTTCATCCATTGTAGGTTCTTCATGTACAACCAAAACTATTCCTGTGACATTTTAAGCTTCTAGAATTGGCTCATCAACCATTTTCTTGCAAAGGCCTTTACCTCTAACAAGTTTAGTGACCTGAATGTCAATGTTATACTCCATGAATTTAGTAATCCATCTAGCCCTCTTATCATTTAAATCTTTTCTTAGAAAGAACTCCTTAACACTCAGATGGGCCACCATCAAATGAACTTTTTTTATGAGAAATCAAATGTTAGAATAACTAAGAGGGGGGGGTGAATCAGTGGCTTAAAAATTAATTCTAAAAATCCAACCAAAAAATTATCTCTCAAATATAATACCCTCTATTTATCTTTCAGTCCATCAAGATGTATGCCATAAATAAACTTAACAAATATAAGTTGCTCAGTAAGATATATTGTTTATCTTTTCTAGACTTTATCGAGTAGCAGTAAATAAACTTAGTGTTAACCGACCAATCCAGTTTCAATAATGTGTAAAGCAAAATATCAATGTAATGAAACATATACACATTTGACACATAGATTTTTAATGTGGAAACCCAATATGGGAAAAACCACCTGGGACCGGTAACCCAAAATAATTTCACTCTTTTGAAGTGAGCTCGGTGAAGAGCCAACCGTGTTAAAGGTTACAATACACATTGTTAAGTGTGACCTTGTTAGAGGATTTAAAACCAATATTTTATCTTTTGACCTAGCATTCACTATGTTGTCAACAAGAAAACCTTTTTATACTCTTGAGTATCTCAATACAATAAGGACTGTTAAATGCCACTCGGTTAAGAGATTTTTTGAATCAATGGTTAAACTGATACAATAAATGATATGTTCAAAATACAACTTTAAATTGAAAATATTTAGATCTATTATTAGTCCAATAATACCTCTATGATCAATGTACACTTCATTTCCTTTTCTTTCTTTCTTTCTTCTACTTTGTGAATGCTTTGTCCTTTGTTTCTCAGTGTCTGCAGAATTCCTTGGCTCTATTCTTTAGCCTGTATAATCAGATCTACATGAAGAATTCTATCTTCACGAGAATATATTCAACATTCCTCTATTTCATAATTAATTCCTTGTCTCTTTATATAGACATGATTAGCCGCTCAATCTCCTTATTTTTGTTGTAGATCTCTTCTTGATCCGTAAAAATTGCCATGCATTTCTTTATCTCGTAAAGCTCTGCTTTAGTTTTATTTCGCAAATCTTTCCTTGATAACTATGAACAAAAATGCTTTAAATCTCTTCCCTTTCTTAGTTTAACTGATCATTGAAAATAAAGCAATCAATCAGTCAATCCCTAAATATAGCTCTGCCAGCTAAGTAGTTTTTTCATTCTTTAACTTCAATTAAGCTCAGTCATCATCTTCAGTTATGCTCGGTAAGAACTTCAGTTTACTACAGTGCTCGGTATACATTGTGAACTACTCGGTGTTCACTTGCTTGGTATACACTTGCTCAATTACTATTGTTCTCGGTATACACTGTCACTCGGTGTCCACCATCACTCAGTGTATACAGACTTTTTATGTTTTACCGATAACATAAACTTTGTCTCTTCAGCTCTTCAAGTTTATGACAATATGTGTATGAACAATCAAACCATATCAAGTTGAAATCAATACCAATACAATACATTAACTGATTTAATGTCTGCATTCACTTTTGCATCTCGGTGATCATCAACTTATCATCTTTAAAAATTCAATTAGTTATAGTTCACCAATCTCTCCCTTTGGCATTGATGGAAACATACTATGAAATATACAGTGTAAAACATGCCATAACATACCAAACTTATTGTTCTATAACCAATTCAAAGATCTAAATCTTGGTAAGCTCTTCTAGCTTAGATTTGATTCTGTTGTGTGGTCTCCCTTTCTTCATTCCCTTTAATGGATAGGTGTAGCAATTCTATTTTTTTATTATGTCTCTCCCTTTCTTCTAGAATATCTTCTCCCTTTTCTAGATAGATATGTAGTGTGAACTCTCTCCAATTCTCTCCCTTTGATGGATGGTTATTTCGTTGAATCTTTCTCTCCCTATAGATGTTCTTCTCCCTGATGTATATTTCATTGAATACCTCTCTCCCTTTGACAACAATGCCAAAAAAAATTACAGCTTTGTAGTAGCCAACAATATCTCTGGTATGTGGTTCAAATAAGTACCTTATTGTATTGATATATCATTGCAGTCCATATCTTGGCTTGCATCAACATGATTAATCTTCTAATAATGTGTAGGCTGATGCAACCTCTAAGTCATCTTAGTGACCAGTAGACAAGGGACGCACCCCTAGTCTATTCCTTAGGTACTCAAATGTATCTTCTGGCAATGGTTTTGTGAATATGTTTGCTAGTTGTTCTTTTGATTGTACATATTCCAGTATCACCTATTTCTCTTGTACTTGTTCCCTCAAGTAATGATACTTAATAGCTATGTGCTTTATCTTAGCATGCATCATAGGGTTCTTTGAAATGTTGATAGCACTAGATTATCACAATAGATAATTAGTGGGTCAAGAATTTCATCATTCATACCTTTCAAAAATTGCTTGATCCATGCAATGTTAGAGAAATTTGTAGAAGCAACTACATATTTTGCTTCTGCAGTTGATTGAGATATGTATCTTTGCTTTTTACTTATCCAAGTGACAAGTTTGTCACCCATAAAGAATGATTCTCATGTAGTGCTCTTTCTATCATCTATGTTTCCAGCCCAATCAACATCAGTATAAAATTGTAGCTCAAATTTTCCTTCTTTATTGTACCACAAACCATAGTCTTCAATATTCTTCAGATATCTCAAAATTCTTTTAACAGTAGTCATGTGTGATTCCTTAGGATTAGCAGAGAATCTTGCAACTATACCAACTGTATGTGTTATACCAGGTCTATTGTGTACAACATACATTAATTTTCTAATCATAGATCTGTTTAAGGTCTGATTTACCTCAATTTTCTTGTCTTCCTTTGTCAATTGGCATCTGGTTGTCATAGGTGTTCCAACTGGCTTTGAGTCCTCCATCTTGAATATCTTCAGAACTTCTTTGATGTATTTGGATTGAGTGATGTAGATGCCTTCATCCTGTTGTAGAATTTGTTGGCCAAGAAAAAATTTGATCTCTCCAAACATTGACATTTCTAATTATTTACTCATTTCATCAGCAAATGACTTGCATAACATATCATTACCTCCAAATATGATATCATCAACAAATATCTCAGCAATCAAAGTTTTATCATCATCTCCTTTCAAATACAGATTATTGTTATCACTTGTTCTAACAAATCCAATACTAATGAGATAAGAGTGAATTCTTTCATACCATGCTCTTGGTGCTTGTTTCAATCCATACAAGGATTTATTTAGTTTACAAACCATGTTCCTCTTGTTAGGATCAACAAACCCTTCAAGTTGTTCAATGTATACCTCCTCTTCTAGTATTCCATTCAGAAATGCAGGTTTAACATCCATTTGGTATACTTTGAATCCTTTGAAAGAAGCATAAGAAAGTATAATTCTTACTCTTGGTCTAGCAATGGGTGCAAAGGTTGCTCCATAATCAATACCTTCTTCTTGTGCATACCCTTTTCATACCGGTCTTGATTTGTTTCTTGTGACTTCTCCATTCTCATTGAGTTTGTTTTTGAATACCCATTTGGTGCCAATGACATTTTTGCCACTCGGTCTAGATATTGATGTCCATGTTTTATTCTTCTCAATATGTTCAATCTCTTCATTCATTGCACTAACCCATTCTTGATTTTCAAGTGCAGCATTAATAGATTTAGGCTCAAAATCACAAATCAAACATCTATTGTTAAATGACTTACTTCTTGTTTTTATTCCTTCTCTTTTTTCTCCAATGATTTGGTCCTATGGATGGTGTCTTCTAACATATTTAGCAAGTACAAGTTCAGATCTTTGTTCTTCATTTTGATCTTCATCGCTCGGTTTAACATTATGACCATTTTCTTCATTCTTGGTGTGTGGAGCCTGTTGCTCGGTTGCATTGTTCAGTCGCTCAAGTAAGGTGTCAGGTTCTTCTATGTAGATGAATCTGTTGTAATCTTCAGGTTCCTTTTTGCTTTCCTTGTCATTTTTCTCAAAAAATTCATCCACTTTAACATTTGCACTTTCAATGATTTTGTTAGAAGATTTGTTCAAACATTTATAAGCTTTTCTTTTAGTAGAATATCCTAGAAATATTCCTTCATCACTTTTAGAGTCAATTTTCCCATTTCTATCATCTTTTAGTATATAACATTGACCTCCAAAAATTCTAAAGTAACTCACATTTGGTGTGTATCAATACCATAGCTCATAAGGTGTATTATTTGTGTCTTTCTTCAATTGAACTTGGTTTAGTGTATAGACAATAGTACTTATAGCTTCTCTCCAGAATGTTTGTGTGATTCTCTTTTCAATCATCAGTGTTCTGGAATAATCAACAATTGATCTATTCCTCCTTTCAGCAATCCCATTTTGTTGTGGTGTTCTCGGTGCAGAAACCTAACTTGTAATCCCATGCTCATTACAAAAGTTAGTGAATTCATTAGAAATAAATTCTCCTCCTCTATCTTATCTTAAACATTTTAGTTATTTTCCACTTTGTTTTTCATCTTTAGCTTTATACCATTTGGACATCTTAAATGCTTTAGATTTCTCTTTTAAGAACATGATAGTCATCATCCTAGAATAGTCATCAACAAATAGAATAAATAATTTATAACCATTATATCTTTGTGTTCTCATTGGTCCACATAATTTAGTATGGACTAACTCTAGAATAGCATTAGATGTGTAGGTTTTTCTTTTGAAACTAGTGACACAAGGGAGGTAAGGAGATGGGGCCAAAGGCACTCCCAACTACCAAACCACCTTGCAGAACCAATGTGGAAGCCAAAAAACACAGTGAGAGGGAAAAACAATAGAAATCCTTTATCATTAATCTATCAAACTCATTACATGCCGGGTTGTAAGGCCTTCCCAATTTCAGCCATATATTCAATGAATTACAATGTGATATTCATACATACAAGATCATAGACCTGCTTATAGATAATCCAGATCTTGTTCTAGCACTGCTACTTCCGAACTGCCTAAACTAAGAACATAGAAGCAAATATATACAAGAGACCAACAAGAGAGAGGTCAGAACTCAAATCCATAAGTGAGACCCAGAATTCGGTCCACATAGATCCCAATGAGAGACCCCAAATCAATTAATCCATCAAAATTAACTAAAGAAGTCGACCACATATCCAACTGCCAAAATAAGCATCTCAGGAAAAGCATGACCAAAAATCAGCATTCGTTGGTAAGATCATACCCGAGCAATAGGAACCAAAACCTGAGTGAAAGAAAACAAGCATGCCCAAGAAACAGAACCTGAGCAACAGAGACAAATTAAATAACTATAAGCAAACATTTTTTTGGTTGTGCAGGATTGCCAATGACCCAAGATGGTCCTGCATCAGACACCTGAGGTTACAAGAAATTATTCTCTGATTCATTTATTAGGTCCAACCTAAATGAATCCAACTTGGATTGAGAAATCCAAGATTAGTCCTCAATCAGTTTGTTTTTCCACTTCACCAGATACTCCATGTATTCCTTTCCTCTTGTACTTCTGCCAATTTTCTATTTCAAAATCTTCTCAACTTATTCTATCTATTTCTTAGGATAAATACTTGGTATAGTCACTTCTTCATCAGGTTCATGATATACATATAAGTCTTAAATATTGAATATAGGTGATATATCCATGTCATTAGGTAATTCAACTTCATAAGCATTTCCACTGTCAAATCTTCTTAGTATATTGCAAGGACCAAATTTCTTCATCTTCAGTTTACCATATGTTCCAATAGGAAATCTTCCCTTCTTCAGATGAACTATTATCGCATCACCAACTTCAAATTTTTTATGTCTTCTTGATCTATCTACACTATCCTTGTATTTCTAATTACTCTTCTCCAGCTTTTGTTTTGCATCTTCACGCAATGTCTTCATAAATTCTACAAATTCCTCTGCTTCAACACTTCTTTTCTCTTCTCCAACAATGTCTCTTAAGTTTGATATACCTCTTGGTTGTGTGCCATGAACAATCTCAAATGGTGTCTTTCCAGTACTTTTGTTCACTAAACTGTTGTATGCAAACTCTGCTTGTGCCAATATCAAATCCCAATTACTTGGTGTGTCTCCAACTAAGCATCTCAATAAGTTACCCAAACTTTGGTTTACAACCTTTGTTTTTCCATCAGTCTATGGATGAAATGTAGAACTAAACTTCAACTTAGTATTCAACTTCTTCCGAAGTGTTCCCCAAAAATAGCTTACAAACTTACTATCTCGGTCAGAGATGATACTATTCAGTAATCCATGCAATCTAACAATCTCTTTAAAGAAAATATCTGCTATATGTACTGCATCTGATGTTTTCTTAGATGGTATGAAATGTGTCATCTTTGAAAATCTATCCACAACAAAAAAATATGGAATCATTACCTCTTGTTGTCCTAGGTAAGCCAAGAACAAAATCCATGCTGATATCACTCCAAGGTTTCTCAAGAATAGTAATAGGTGTATACAAACCAGTATTCTGGCTTAATCCTTTTTCAACTTGACAAACTCCACAAATTTTTCACAAATTTCTAAACATCCTTGTACAACTAAGGCCAAAAATACCTCTCCTTTAGGAAACTCAATGTTTTATCAATACCAAAATGTCCAGCCAATCCACTACTATGTTTCTCTTTGATCAAATTAGTTCTCATTGAACCTCTCAGTATACACAACTGAATACCTTTGAACAACATATATTCCTGAATGAAATAATCTTCATACTTACTTGATTGATTTGAATTAGGCACACTCTCCACTACTCTAAAAAATTAGGATCACTTTCATACAAATGTTTCATATCATCAAAACCAAGAACTTCAATTCTCATTTCAGTCAACAAAGATCTTCTTCTACTTAATATATCAGCAACTCGGTTAGATACTCCACTCTTATGTTTAATCACAAATGTAAAGCTTTGCAAATAATCTACCCATTTCATATGTCTCTGATTCAACTTATTTTGACTACCCAAATATTGTAAAGCCTTTGATCATTTGGCATCAAATAATGTCTCCATTTCTTCATAGTTTGAACAATAGCATAGAACTCTTGATCATAGACAAAATAATTCCTCTTTGCATCATTCAACTTTTCACTAAAGAAAGAAACAGGTTTACCTTCTTGAGTCAATAAAGCTCCAATTGCACTTCCACGTGCATCACATTCAAATTGAAATACCTTATTGAAGTCGGGTAGGGCTAACATAGGAAATTCAGCAACTTTCAGCTTCAAAGTCTCAAAACCCTTATCAGCTCTATGTGTCTATTTGAATTCTCTTTTGTCTCCTCTCATTGTTTCAGTCATAACATTACAAATAGAACTGAAATTTCTGATAAAATTCCTGTAAAAAATTTCCAATCCATGAAATGATCTTACCTCAGTGACATTCTCAGGTGTAGGCCAAGTCAGTATAGCTTCAAAAATTTTAGGATCCATCTTCAAACCATCAACTGAAATCATAAAACCCAAATACACAAGCTCTTATTTCATGAAGGAACACTTCTTCAGATTAATCAGAAAATTTTCCTTTTTCAACCTATGCAACACTTGCCTTATATGCATCAAATGCTCTTCTCTAGTCTTACTGAATATCAGAATATCATCCAAGTATACAATCACACAATTATTCAATAATTTCTTCAAAACTTCATTCATTAACCTCATAAAAGTACTCGGTGCATTAGTTAAACCAAAAGGCATAACCAACCACTCATACAAACCTTCCTTTGTTTTGAAAGCATTCTTCCATTCATCACCTTCTCTAATTCTTATTTGATGATATCCACTTTTCAAATCAATTTTGGTAAATAATCTTGCTCCACTCAAACAATCCATTATGTCATCCATTCTCGGTATAGGAAATCTATACTTTACTATGATCTTATTAATTTCTCTAGAATTAGTACATATTCTCCATTCTTCTTAGGTGCCAATACATCAGGTACTGCACATGGAATCAAACTCTCTCAGATCAAAAATTTGTTCAACAATTCATGAATTTGTCGGTTAAGCTCTTCATTCTTAGTTGGTGTTAACCAATGTGGTGCTTTGTTCGGTAAACTAGCTCCAGGAATCAGATCCATACAGTGACTGGTCTCTCTCATTGGTGGTAAACCATCAGGTACATTATCTAAAATTATGTCCTTATACTTAGTGAGTAGCTTCTCCACTTCTGCAGGAATTTAATCTTCTACATTCTTACTCGGTTTGTTAGGAATCAATGCATAATAGATATCATTTCTTTTCAAATCCTTAACAAACTGTCTGCCTTCCATCAAACAAACTTTTATAGATGTACATATTTCACCAATAGATTCTTCAACCAAAGGTAACAAAAATTTCTTCTTACCATCAACCCAAATAGAATATCTATTCAATCTCCCATCATGTATAGCATGTCTATCATATTGCCAAGGTCTACCCAACAAAATATGACAACAATCCATAGGCATAATATCACACAATACCTTATCGTAGTAATTTCCAATTTTCAGATTCACAAAACATTTTTCACTCGCCATTAATGTATGATCATCCTTGATCCATGAGATTTGATAGGGCTTTGGATGCTTCATCCTCTCCAACTACAAATTTTCAACCATTTCTTCAGATACCAGATTCTCTAAGCTTCCACTGTCAACAATCACCTTCCAAACTTTATCTGCAACTCTACATCTGGTCTTGAACAAACTTTTCCTGATTAGATCTTGCTTATCCTTCTCACTCCATAGTATCCTTCTGATCATGAGATTACTTTCAAGTTCATTGGATGGTTCCTCTTGCACCAAAGCATTTCTGCTACTACTGCCTTTCTTTCTTGCATGTGTACAATCAAAGGATTTATGTCCTTCTTCACCACAATTGTAATAAGTTACTTGGAATCCTTTTTTTCTATATCCACCTCTGGAATAATTGCCTCTTCCTCGGTTTGAACTTCCACCTTTCCATTTAGTCTTTCCTTTGTCTTGAGATGTCTCTGAAACTGACTTGTCTGGTTCAGATCTATTGTTCTCACCATGAGATCTACCTCTTCCCCTAGGGAATCTACCTCCTCTGCCTCTTTGTCTTTGTTCATATCTTCTATTCAACTTTTCCTCAACTTTTAGGGCAAATTGATATGCCTCTTCAATGCTTTCCATCTTGACCAAACTAATCTAATCTTATATGGAACTTCTCAACCCATTCAGATATCTTGCTACAATTTCCACTTCATTTTCAACATTTCCAGTTCTGATGTCCAATCTGTAGAATTATTTAGTATAGTCTTTCACAGATTTATCCTTCTGCTTCAAGCTTTGCATTCTTCTAATCAGGTTAATCTGATAATCACAAGGTAGAAACTTGCATTTCAATTTGTTCACCATCTTATCCCATACCTTGATTTTGTCTTTACCTTTCTTCTTCCGGTCCAATTGCAGATGTTCCCACCATAGGGATGCGTGAAATTTCATCTTTGTGCTTGCAATCTTCACCTTCTTATCCTCTGCTACATTCTCATATTCAAATTACTTTTCCATCTCAGTTATCCAGTCAATCAGTTCATCAGAATCCAATTTTCCACTATACTCAGGAGGATTGAACTAAGGTGTGGATTTCAAACTTGTCAAGGCTCTCAGGAATCTTTCTTCTTCCTGGTCCATCACAGGTGCAGGTGCAGCTTCACCTTGAACCTCTTCAATTTCATCATCACTAACATCATCAAGATGTCTTGCTGTGCATTGGGCTATCTCAACATCTTCCAATCTAGCAGCCATCTATCTAAGCATATCAGCTATACCTGGATCTGTATTTCCTCTCCCATGAACCATCTTGAATCCCTCTACAATTGTAGGTTAGATCACAATCTTCTACCCCACAACAATACCAACTAGGGTTAGGGTTTACAATAAGTAACTTAGATCTCACCAATGCTCTGATACCACCTGACACAAGGGAGGTAAGAAGATGGGGTCAAAGGCACTCCCAACTACCAAACCACCTTGCAGAACCAATGCGGAAGCCAAACAACACAGCGAGAGAGAAAAACAACAGAAATCCTTTATCATTAATTTATAATACTCATTACATGCCGAGTTGTAAGGCCTTCCTAGTTTTTTCCATATATTCAATGTATTACAATGTGATCTTCATACATGCGAGGTCACATACCTACTTATATATAATCCAAATCTTGATCTAGCACTGCTACTTCCAAACTGCTAAACTAAGAACATAGAAGAAAATATATACAAGAGACCAACAAGAGAGAGGTTGGAGCTCAAATCCATAAGTGAGACCCATATTTAGGTCCACACAGATCCCAATGAGAGACCCCAAATCAATTAAGCTATCAAAATTAACTAAAGAAGTCGGCCACAGATCCAACTCCCAAAATAAGCATCTCGGGCAATGCATGACCAAAAATCAACAACCATCAGTAAGAGCATACCCAAGAAATAGGAACCAAAACCCGACCAATAGAAAACAAGCATGCCCGAGCAACAGAACCCAAGTGACAGAGACAAATTAAATAACTATAAGAAAACATCTTTTTGGTTGTGCAGGATTGCCAATGACCCAAGATGCTCCTGCATCAACTAGACTTTGTCATTTTTCCTATTTGACAATTCTTGCACATAACATGGTCAGGCTTTGAAATACTCAGTAAGCCTCTCACTTTTCTTTTCTTCCTTATCTTAACCATGTTTTCAAAATTCACATGACATAACCTTTTATGCCATAACCAAACGTCTTCATTTCTATCCAATAAACAAGTGGTTTCAATATCATCAAGATAGAATGGATTACCTTTTGTTTGTTCACCAGTACCGATCAACTTTCCTTTTCCATTATAGATCATTGCCTTTTTATTCTCAAATGCAACTCGGTGTCCTATGTTGTTCAGCTATGAAATACTCAATATATTATAGTTAAGTCCTTTCACCCAATATGCATTTTTTCACATCTGATCAGATTATTCAACATGATGGTACCTTTTCCTTCAATTGGGCAAGGTGAGTCATTACCCATCCTAACTGCTCTACCATTATAATATTCAAAAGTTTCAGAATTTTCTTTATCTCCAGTCATGTGATGAGTACATCCACTATCAATAATCCAGACATCATTTTTGATAACTTTAGATATGAGGGGGATAATCACCTTCATGTCCACCATAATATCCCATCAATCCTCTTGATCCCCCTCATGATTCAATTACTTCTATGCAAGTTGCTTATGAACCCCATACAAGTGAAAACAATTCCTCTTCTTCCATCCTATTTGGTTCACTTCATGATCCTATCCACCTAATAATAGACTTGCATCTTTTAGCAAGTGTCCTACCAATCAAAGAAAGCATTATCAAGTTAAAGGGGTATACCTCTGTGAACAAGGTATATTGGAACCCTTCCATGTTAAAGAGACATCTAAAGGCCATGGTCTTAATTATAAATCTCAATATCAAGGAGTTGGTATCCCTTCCAAATCCAAATACAAACATGTACCTCCCCCTTCAACCCTTCCATCCATATTAGGTCCATATATTCGTCCATCGACTAGCTCACAATCCCCTTACCCTTTTCCACATGCAGGTCAAAAAAGGTGCATGTCTATGAGAACCCTCCATCCATCAAAAAGGCCTCCATACAATTACTATCCATCCATGAATCCTATTTATCCTCCAAGCAATTTTGATGCCAAATATAAATCCTATAAGTCAAGAAACCCACATGCTATTAAGGATCAACATGTCTAGTCTAATCGACATATAAGAACAAAGCAAGATATGATCCTAAAAGAAAAAGAAATATCAAAAAGGCCCATTGAGAAAAAAATAAATTCAAAAGTAATATGGGTTCCTAAAACCCTTGTAAAAGCAATGTGTTCCAAGGACCCACAAAAAAATGAAAAATCCAAATGCATGTGGATTCCCAAGAAGCTTATTGAAGCAAAAGGTCCTAAAGAAAAATCCAAATTGGCATCCAAAGTTGCTATCCCTCCATCTAAAATCCTTCCATCTTCCAAATCCATGTTGGGGGCTTATGCCCAAAATCCATATAATTTCCTCCAAAAAATCCAAATACTCATTTTCCTCCATCGCTCCAACACCCCTCAAGGTGTGTGCCAATGTTGTTATTGCATTCATTTTCATCCACTCAAAATTAAGTCTTCCTACACTCCCTTCATTATCCAACACCTATTTTCAACCCGTCATCTATCCTACCCAATCCTTTTCCTAAACCCTTATCTCACTTTATCCACTTATCCATGTCATATCCCTTTGTCATTACCTTACCAACATCTTTGAGCATACTATCATAGTCATGGTCTATTATTATATATCTTTCAAAAGCACCTTTCTGAGAATAAATATGCTTGAGTCCTTCGTCCATGTCATGTCATGCGTCTAGTTCCTTCCTACCATGTCAAAATGTCAAAAAAAAGTATACAAAAAAGGTCAAAAAAGTATTTTAAAAAAAATCTAAAAAAAACTAAAAAAAAAAGCA
The DNA here is from genome assembly GCA_018584345.1 of Thuja plicata. Classification (NCBI taxonomy): domain Eukaryota; kingdom Viridiplantae; phylum Streptophyta; class Pinopsida; order Cupressales; family Cupressaceae; genus Thuja; species Thuja plicata. The sequence continues at coordinate 1,224,700 of MU227092.1, read as the reverse complement.
AAAACAAACAAACAAAATAGTTTCCTTAATGAAAACCTGGTAAACAAGCATCTTGGCAACACGAAAAAATAAATAAAGAGAAATAATTTCATCCAATAGTGAAAACCTAGCAAAAATACGCTTTGGGAAAGTACCATGATGAAAACTTGGCAAACCAGCATCATGCGTAATTTATAAACTTCTTGCATTCCATACTTCGAAGAAGGCTTCATCCATTTTTTCTTATCATACCAATTCATCCATGTTATCCTATCATATCAATACCCCTGTCATTATCCTGTGTTAACTCCCCATCATTTCCTCCATTATCCTATGCATGTCATATCCCTTATCTTATTCCCTTCTTCCCAATTTTGATCTTAACAAGGCTAGAGATCTCCCTTGAAGGATCACATGTCTTGTCTTCTTTACATTGTTCATCCCCTTTGGTCCATATCACCTATTTTTTCATATCCCTTTGGACCATATTGTCTATCTTATCATATCCCCTTTAGTCTATATCCCCTTGTTCATTATTGATCTTGCTTGTCTTATTCATATCCTATCATTTTCCTATCCAAATCCCTATCTTTGTCTTCATGTAAAATAAGGACATTGAATGCAAAATATATTTTCTAAAAAATATCTTGACATATACTTTCCTATGCAGTGCATGTCATCTAATACACCATTTCACTACCCTATCATTGTCATGTCCAATCCCTCATCTTGGCAGAAACATTTTATCCCTTTTCTTGGATAGTCCTTGGCAACCTAAATAGATCCAATGCAAGTGACCCTTGTCCTTCATCCATCTACTAGTCCATCCGTCAATCCATAATGTTCCTATCTTGCTAGACATTGGGGGAAATTTTCATACATCTTGCTCATGTAAATATTAATCAACTGAAAAAAAATAAAAATTACATAATGTCCTAAAAAAAATAAAAAAAATCATATAATGTTCTAAAAAAATTCAAAAAAAAATGTAAAAGTTTGTGAAAAAATCCCTAAAAAGCATTAAAAAGTCCTGGAAAAATCCAAAAAATTGTAAAAAGTCCTGAAAAATAGTTCATCGCAAAAAAAAATCAAATATCTAAAAAACCCTAAAATTTGGAAAATCTCTTCAAAAATTTGTAATAAGTTTGTGCATATTCATCTTTCTTTTACAACACAACCAACATGTATGCAGACATCACTAGAAGACTCATAATAATGTGCTTAACAAAATCACACTTTAACACACAATTATGATGATTCATGTGACTCAACACCTATTCTGGTTGGACTTGTTCATTCTTTCTATCTCTAATATCAACCACTCAACCTATCCAGCCTATTAGTTAATCATTTGATCTGTTAATTAATCAATAAAAATCATACTATCAAACAAAGCACTAAAAAACATAAGTAACAATAAGATCAGAATGGTTGTTGGCTCACATGTTTTAGTGAGTGTTTTATCTTTTATTGATTTTTCTTTGGTCATGTTCCTACGCTACTCGATGATATTATTGAGTTATGAGAGTGGTTGGGATGGTTCATGATCATTTTTTTGTTTTGTCTTCTACTTGTTTGATGTTCTCATGAAATTCTAGGGTGTGCCTTCCATATGCTTCAGGATGGATGAGATCATTCTCTGTCTATATTGTGTTTGTTCATACAAAAGGATTTTTTTCTCACTCTCGCTCTTTGTGCCACGATGCATTGCATCCATTTTTCCATATCAAAATAAGCTCTTATGACATAAATTCACTTATGAAATAATTTTTTTTCCCTCTTACTAACATTTATTCATCTAATTTTTGCTTTCTGCTAACACTTATTCAGTCAGTCCTTGTAGCCACCTTGGTCTAGTACTCTGGTACACCAAAAACATGTGCATCCTACATACATGCATTTATAAAAATAAAAATCCAAAAATATGTGCATCTTGCATTCATGCATTTATAAATATTAAAAATGCAAAAACATATGCATTTTGCATTCATACAGTTTTAAAAAGCTACAAAAAAAGTGTTGCATTCATACATGTATATACTGCATAGAAGAGAAAAACATCATCATATAACAGGAAAGTAAAAGCATAAGAATCCATCATGTACATAAGTAAAATCATCATAAAGTAGTTGCATATCATATATATCTCAAAAAGTATCAGAGTACCAAAAATCAAGGTGTTTGTAAACACTAATGCTCATAGGCTCGTGATCTATCACATGTCTATCAAAAATGTCCCTTTTCTACAGAGAGTCTCTTGTCAACCTCTGACCTCTCAGTCCTCCTGATCTCTATCATGTCTAGAGGATGAAGCTCCTCCTACTTGTTGTCCCGTTGACCCTGATTTAGGTGGCTCCCTCGGTCCCCGTACTCCCTTGCTACTTTGTGTCCTTATGGAGTGTGATCTGATAGAAAAATATGTGTAGCTTAGTGCCCACTACTCTAGTGGTACATCTCTCTCATACATGCATTGCCAATATCTCTTTTCCTCTCATGCATCCCCTAGCATCATTGTGACGTTGTGCACACCTGGATCTACAATTCTACTGATAAACTATCATGACTCATCCTTTTCCCTCTGTGCTCTAGACAAAGTTGTATCTCGAGAGGCATCATTGCATCCCTCTCTACTGTCAATTTGTCCATTTGTGTCATGAGTTTTTCCTACATTTCCCAATCTATATCTCGAGAGGTGATCATTTCATCCCTCTCTACTTTCAATCTGTCCAATTGTGTTATAAGTGATCCTCGCTCTATAAACCATGCTGCACAATCTGAATCTCTCTCTATAGTCAACCTATCTATCTGGCACATCAAATCTATGATATGTTATCATTGTTTCCTATCTGCCTCATCTCTATCCTCAGGCATCTATATATCCTCATCACCTAGTGGAGCCTCTCTATCCTCCACCACCTGTATAGGCATAGCACCCAGATCACTATCAATGTCATCCTCATCCTCACTGCTGGACTTGGTGTTTCTCTCCTCATCCTCCTCCTTAGCACTGTTATCCTCTCCATCATCACCATCCTCCTTCATTCTCTCCTCTCTTAGCATTCGCAATCTCAGCACTGGCACATCCAAATCTGTCAGAGGAATAGGTCTATGTCATGCAAAACATCTATCATACTCTGTTGTAGTCCCTGTGTCTATGGCATCAGTGCCAACTCCCCACTTCCTAGGTTGTAGCTTCTCAAACTCTGCATACGCAACCTATGGTCTGAGAAGTGCACCCCATGACCTGATCTCACCCCTAGAGTGTGCAAATAGTGCCATGCTTGTCGGCACTCCCTATCTCTATCCAAACTTCCTGTGCACTCTCTCTAGCAACTGCATCTCAATGACAAAATGACCTATGATAGTTCATCTAATGAGATATCTCTTAGGTCTATAGTATGGTAAGTGCTCTCTATCATCATCTCATTTGGGTCAGTCCCTATATGGTCTCCAAGTGAAATCTCTTAGTGTGTTCATCACATGTCTGAAATGCAACACATATCCCAATGGTCCCTGTGCTAGCGGTCCACCATAGCAGTACACATATGTCATGTCTAGAATCATAAATTGCTCTAAAATAAGATGGAATACTGCTATATGCTGGTAAGCCCAAACATGTAGCAATGTGATCTCAATACTAATAGATAATCCTCCTTTGTACGCTACCTAATGTAGATGGTAGTATGTCATAGCCAACATGCATGGACCCCATGAAAACACAGTCCCATCCATGATCATCCTCTCGAGAACTCTCCCCCAACCAATAGGGAATATTTTTCCTTGCCTATCTAGCTCTAGTAGTCCCACGATCACACAACATATTACCACTACTAGTCTAGCATGTTGACCGACCACTATCTCCTATTAGATCTCGTAATCCTAGATGTCTAGATCATCATCATTGGTATCAAATAATCTATGCAATTCATGTATCCCTTTTATTGGGTCATACTCTGCAAGCTCCCCATGTATACGAAACCTGAGGATGCTTCATACATCCTCCAGTGTCACTATAGCCTCCCCCATCGGTAGATGGAACAAACTGGTCTCTAAGTGCCACCACTCTTCTAATGTTGTGATCAATCCTCTATTTTCCCTAATCTCAATCATATAAGTGATTTAGTATAATCCTAATGAGGCTATGATATGTCTCTCATGTGCACTCAACTTGTGTCACAGATCTAGGCACATTAACCTACTCTCTTGTGTCTATAGCAAGGATAGCTCCTCTTGCAATTACCATGCAGCTATGGTCAACTTTTTGTCACTTTTGATTGCTTTTTGACAAACTTTGACCATTGTTTCCCATGTCTAACCTAATTTTGGACTTCTACTAGGGGTTTTCCAAGTTTAGAGAAGTTTAGGAAGGTTTAGGACCTGATTTTTAGATTTCTTAACCAACTTCGCAACTTGGGCTACCAAGTGCGGTCAGAAGTGCACTTTGCATGCCAAGTGTGGCCAGGACTACTCTTGTATGTGTTTTTTGTGCACTGGGGTGGTTTTTCTATGCACTTGGAATGTGTGAGTAGTTAAACCTCCCTTTTAACCCTATTTTGGCCTTGTTTTGAGGCCCTAAACACCTATAAATATGTGCAAGACACTGAAATGACAAAGAGGCTTAGATTTACTCACCTTTGGTCCTACATCGTCCAACCATCGATAGCTCCACATTTGTTCCCCACGATGATTCTCCATTGGCACTCGATCCATTCTCCTACCTCCAGAGCTCTAATTCTTCCAAAAGTGAGTGAAAATGACCTCCAAACTCCTCTCCAACCATTTTTATAGCCTCTTTTTTGCCTAGATCTCCATGAAACCCTTGCCTTTTGTGTTGATCATGATGATTTTTTCACTCTGAGCCTCATAAATTTTTCATTTGAACTCTGATTTTTGACCCGTTTGTTGCTATGGATTCATCTCATCATTGTTGACAAATTGACCTATCACTTGTATTTTTTGGTCAATTTCTTTAGGGTGAATCCATGTATCATGTTTTCACTAGGGCATGTTTTAATGCAATTATCTTCAATATTATTTTACACAGTGCTCAAAATCACATTGTATCAAAGAGGGGCAAAATGTAGATGTTAAAAAATGACTCATGCCTATTGGTTTATTATGTTAACATTTTTTGGCATTACAATTGAAATGTTGTTTTGCATTATAAATTATTCCTCTATTTTGTGCATATGATCTTAAATATATGACAACATTGTGTTTTTCGGTGTTAAATGAACATTGAAAATTATTCATTTTTCTTTGTTTCTGGATGATTTGATCAGTTTTTTGAATTGATCCTAAATCTTCCTAAATGTTCCTAAACATTCCTAAACCATGTCAAATCTTCCTAAATTATTTTTTATTAGTCCAAGATCATTTCGACCTTGTTCAATCTTTTCTAGGGCATTGTTAAAGATCATGGATACCTAGTAAAGTCATTTTCAATTTAGTTTTAATACTGTCAATCTTGTCATCATTGATTCAACGTCAATCAGTCCTTTGGCATTGTCCAATATCATCAATGCCTCGTCATTAATTCAATCCATGTTTTATCGATAGTATTTTCAAAGTTCATCGATGTTATCATTTTCAATCTTCTTGTCCAAGGCATTGTCAAAGTTCATCAATGCCTCATCACCTTTAGTTCAGGAGCAATGTCAAAGCTCATCGATGTCTCCTCATCGCCATCAATCCTCATCATTATCAACCCTCTGACATTGTCAAAGTTCATCAATGCCTCATCATTTTTTCCTTTCAAGTTGTTGTCAAAGTTCATAGATACCTTCTCCTCAATCATTGTTTTGAGTGCATCGTCAAAGACCATCGATATCTCATCTTTTTCCTAAACCATTCTGAAACCATTATAATCTTTCCTAATCCTCATTAAGATCATTAAAATTGAGTCAATCTTGTGTCTTTGTCATCATTTTGGTCAATGATCAACTAATGTGTCCCCTTAGGATGAATAACCCATAGTTTATCCCTATGTACTATTTGAATAAACAAATTCCCTTTATTTATTCCCTCTATCCCAAGTCTCCACAATTAACTAATGTCTAATAAATTAATTGGCTAATTTCTAGTTTATGGAATTTTGAATTTCATAAATCCTAATTACCTATTTGTGAGAAATATTGAATTTCTTAATTTTTTTAATCCTCATAAATCCACCTCACATGTCCCCTTCTTATTTTCTACCCTACATCTCCTATTAATTAGCTTCACCTCTTATACCTTCCCTTCCACCTTTTTTACAACTTTCCACCCACTAATTTGACCTCCATTATGTCATAATTTATCATAAATATGAAAAATTTCCATCTCAAATGTACCAAGTGTCATAAGCCTTGCAAATTTCCAATTTGCACACCTAATTTCTAATTTTGCAATCTAGGCTCTCAACTCCTATAAATTGAGCTCATTTTGTCTTGTTTCTCTAACCGCCATCTCCTAGTATTCTTGCTCTCACTTTTGCTTCCAAGTCTTTGTGCATTGTGTCACTGGCAAAGATAAACATCAATCAATTCTAATTTAGAATAAAGAAGAACATTGGAGCTTCATTTGAAGGGGGTGTTTTTCATTTAAATGTTATTTCTTTATGCACATTTTCATTCAATGGCTTTAATAGTATATTAGATAGGTTTGCATATTGTTAGAGAGTTTGTGGTTGCTCTTAATATGCTTACTATGCCTTTTTTTGGTCTTACATATGTATCACTTTCAGGCGATCTTCGGAAGGTAATCTTGACAGAAGCTCATCGTGCTCCCTATTCAGCTCATCCAGGGGTTAAGAAAATGCATGCAAACTTACATTAGATATATTTTTGGCTGGGTATGAAGAGAGATATAATAGATTTTGTGGTTAGGTGTTTGGAATGTCAGAGGGTTAAGGCCAAGCATCAACACCCAGCATACCACCTTCAACCACATCTTATCTAGAACGGAAATGGGATACAATATCTATGGATTTTATTATGGGACTTCCAGTTGCTCCTTAGAGACATGACGCAATCATGGTCATAGTTGATAAGTTGACTAATGTAGCACATTTTTATCCCATACAATCATCCTACACTGCCTCCTTAGTAGCCAGAGTCTTCATGAAGTATATTTTTAGGTTGCACGGTGTCCCTAGAAATATTATCTTAGACAGAGATCCAATTTTCACTTCAAAGTTCTGGACCTCATTGTAACATGTCATACAAACTCAACTAAGTTTTAGTTTAGCCTATCATCCAGAGACTAATGGTTAGACTAATCGGGTGAATCATGTACTTGAGGATATTCTTAGAATGTATGGTATGGATAGACAGACTCAGTAGGAAGACTACTCGTACCTAGTAGAGTTTGTATATAACAACAACTATCATAGTTCTATTGGTATATCACCATTCTAGGATTTATATGGTTGTCCCTTATGTACACCTCTAATTTGGGATTTCTTAGAGGACAAATTACTACTTGGGCCAATAATTTTGTAGGATATGGAACAACAAGTACAAACAATTAGAGAGCACCTTGTGATAACCCAAGACAAATGAATTGATAGACATTTTGCAGTTGGAGATAGAGTATTGTTGAGGGTCTACCCACGTAAGAGACATATCTGTTATGGAAAATGTTCTAAATTGGCACCTGGATTTTTGGGTCCATTTGAGATCCAGGTTGGATTGAAACTCTTTACAGGTCACAGACTGGTAGCTGGATTTGAAGCCAGTACATATACTCCAACAATGGACTTTGACCCTCAAGGGTCACACCATAGAACTAGAAAGGTTCCTATGGGACCCCAATGATGATATTTTAGCTACACGAGAAGATGATAGAAGACTTAGAGCTTCTTATCCATATTTATTTGTAGGATTCCAGGAGTAAGCCTAATCCTAGGGGGAGGATGTAGTGCCCACCCTAGTAACCTGATATTTGAGACTGGATATGGACAGGATTATTACATTTGGTAATTGTGGATTCTATGTTTCATCTTATTTATTTAGATGAGATGATGGGACACTTTAAGTATATGCTTGGATAATAAATTCATCTTTATGAAATTTTGTAAATGACCTAGAATATTATCTAGTTGATTTACATCTTAAGGGTTTCTTATAGAATTATGTTTATAAAAATGATTATATTGTTAATGATGATATTTCATTCCATTTTATTTCATTATGAGATTATAATTATTTTGGAGGTAATGATACTAACCCAAACATGCTTTAGTATCAATGTTGTTTGATGTGTTTGTAGGATGAGGAGAGGAAGTCATATTCACTTCTATGGGAGATCTACATGATGTCGTACTTCATGTCCTTTTATGCCACTCTGTGTGTGTGTGTGTGCGCGCGCGCGCGCGTGTGCGCGCGCGTGCACGCTTTTCTCATCTTGGTGATGTATGATGCAGGTACCAGGCATTGACTCCACCTAGCTACACAGGTTTGAGTGTGCCTTAAAAATCCTTGAATGTTGTTGTTGTAGAGATATTACCAAGGTTCTCTTAAGAAACCCTTTTTGACTTAGGTTCTTGTTTAGGGAAGTTACCTTATTTTAGATTGGGCAGTGTCATTATTTTGTATGATTTTGAGATTTATGTTTGGTCAGGTGATTATGTTCTTAATGTTCATGTTAGTTATGTTTTTGTACTATGATTATTGGCTATGTTCTCATAAGATGTATATATGGATGAATTAGGTATATAAGTAATATTATGTAGTGTGATTTGATATATATATGTGTATGCATATATGGGTGCACACATACATACCT
>MU227092.1:1194275-1215533 GCA_018584345.1 Thuja plicata | reverse complement strand
ATATGCATAAATATGCTTGCGATGTAAATATTGTATTTGTAAAATAAAATAAAATAAATAAATGTAAATTGCCTAATTAACAAAGCTAGCTTGTCTAGGAGATTTGAACCTAAGAACTCCTAGGAGTAAGGCTAGCTAGTTTACCATAGGGCTATGTGAGTTATTTGGTAATCCTATTTATAACTATCATGTTTGATGACTTAGTAAGTTAATTGAGTTAATTAGAAATTAAAGTTTTTAACCATAGGCTCACGGGAATGAGAGAGTTTGTTTTATTATTATTTAATTAAACCAACTATAGTAGTTGGAGTAGTTGCTTCCCGTAAAGCAACTCCTTCAACCATATAGTTGTCTATATGATTTGAGGGAAATTTTTGGAGAAGGAGATTGTAAGGAAAATTTAGGAGACAAGATTTTGAAAATAGGAGAATACACTTTGAGCCTTGTAGAATTTTGTGGGGAGAGAGTAGGTTGTGATCTCTGAGAGAGTAGATACTACCTATAGCTTGGAGGGAAGGTTTTGGATCTACACGGGAAGGTGGAGGGCTAAGGATTTTCTCAAAACCAAAGGGTTTTCTCTGTAGGACTCCAGGTAGGGTTTGAAACCATGAATAATACCATATGCTTGTCTATGTGTGTTTGAAGTTTATTTAATAAACTACTTATATTGATGCAATTGTGAGTAAGTGTATACTATGTATGAATAGGAAATAATCTATGTACATGTATAATGTTTGGAATAGATAAGGCAATCTAGAAATGAACAATGTTTGTATTTTTTTAAGTTTTCCCTTTCTCTGATTATGGATTTTGGAATTTTTATTTGAGTTTTTATTAGCCTCTCTTTTATGAAATAAGCATTAATGTTATCTCTTACCTTATCCTTTATAAAAAGTTAAGTGATAAATAAAGTACATAGGAAATGAATCAGTAATGTTAACTTTAGTAAAAAACATTAGGGAACCTATAAGGACATGTTCATACCTAAGAATTAAGAAGCAAGTAACAATGATGGTCTTAAAAAATAATAGTTTCTTTTCTTGGTACTTTAGACCTTGTCCTCATGAGTTCCCTTGTAGGCGTTACACCCCCTAAGATATATTATGCATATCTCAACAATACTTGGCTCCTCCTAAGAAGCAACCACAAACATTAGTCTAGATCAAAGATATACTTTAAATTCACTAGACTAATGCATATCCATATGTATTTAGCTTTGATAAAGTGGGGAAATCGGCCCAGGCTTGTCCTAAAGATATTCAAAAGTATCTTTAGAAAGGACCTTTGTAAAAAAGTTAAAAATTAGTTCTTTTGTGGGTACATAGTCAAGCTTTACCTCATTTTTCAAAACTTTTTCCTTCAAAAAGTAGTATTGGATAGAAATGTGTTTTGTCCTTGAATGTAGTACCAAATTCTTTGAAAAAAAAAAATTTGCACTGGTATTGTCACATAAGATAGAAATGGGATCATCAAAGATTATTCCAATATATCTCAAAGTTTGTTTCATCCAAAGTATCTGTGTACAAAATGAAGCTACAACAATATTTTATGCTTCAATGGTAGATGCAAACTCTGAATCTTCTTTCTTACTTGACCAAGCAGTTAACCTAGGTCCAAGAAAGAAAGCATCTTTGCATGTACTTTTCATGTCAAAGAAAGCATCTCTGCATGTACTTTTCTTTTCATCCACACATCCAACCCAATAAATATTTGTGTAAGCCATCGAAGTGAAGCCTAATTTTTAAGGACACCATAGATCAAGTTTTTTGTTCCTTTCAAATATCTAAAATTTCTTTCTACTGCAACAACATGAGTTTCTCTGGGATCTTGCTGAAATATGGCTACAATTTTAACAACATGCATGATATGCAATCTTGTAGCAGTCAAGTATAACAATTCTCCAATCATTGATCTATATTTCATTTCATCATCCTAAGAAGATTCTTCATCCTTACTCAATTTAAGCCAGTAATCATAGGAGTGAAAAATAGTTTAGCATTTTCCATTCCAAACTTATTTAACATATATTTGACATATTGTGAATGTGAAATAAAGATACCTTCACCATTCTAATTAACTTGTAAGACCAAAAAAAAATTCATCTCCCCAATCATTAGCAAATTTCTCACACATGTCATCATCTCCTCTAAATATTATGTAATCTAAATACACAAATACCATAAGAATATCATTTGATTCAACCTTAAAGTAGAGGTTACTGTCAGCCATACCTTTCTGAAATCCTTGTTTAAACAAATATTTGTCTAGTCTTTCATTCCAATATCTAGGAGCTTGCTTTAGCTCATATAATTCCTTCTTAAACTTGTAGACCATGTTTGGATCATCTGATATCTTGAAGCCTTCCAATTGTTCTATGTATACCACTTCCTTTAGTTCTCCATTCAAAAATGTAGATTTCACATCCATCCAATATACCTTGAAGTCCTTGTGTATTGAAAATGCCATAAACATTATGATTACTTCTAATGAGGAGGTATCTAGATATAGGGAAACAATACCAACCTTCACAAATCCAAAAGGCCTAAAAGCCCATCTATCTTCTATATGCCACCTTCTTATTGACTCACTTCAATTTAGTGATTCAAAACTTTTTAAGAGCCTTGATAAAGACTCTAATACTCCTATATGCCCCCAATAAGGACACAACTACAAAGAATCAAATTTCTTGGCTTAGATATCCTTGTATACTTAGTGGTCTAGATCAAAGTTTTAGGGGTTTGAATGTCCCACTATACCATTACCTCTTATTGGTACTTGGAGGGATGTTCATACCAATTAACAACACAAACCATATGGCTCTTTCCAACCCAAATTCACTAATCTAGTGTCAAACTTGTCACTTAGACTGCTAAATAGGTCTAATCCCAATTAGGTCTCTTAGTCAACTAAACTAAAGGTAAATTTTACCCCTGAAATGACCTAGGAAAACCAAGAGAATTTTCAAATACCCTTTTTGAATACTAAAACAATATATCAAAATTGGGTTCTTGACAAAATCCCTAATCACCTAACCCACATTATGTCAAAAGGGCTAATAGGGATAATTAGGCATGTCCCACAATGATAATCTCTAACACTTGTTTCCACTGATCAATTTCAGTCTTCCTTCAATCTTGAAATGTTCAAAAATCCTCCAAACTACCTATTCCACACATTCAAACCCTTGTCATGTTTCCTTCAATCAATCTTCAAACTCTGATTGCACATCTTCCTCCTTGTCATATGTAGATGTCAGTCCTAGGGATTCCTTTCAAAATTCTCTCCTTTATTTGAACAACCCAAACTCTACATATTCCTAAAGTACATACGGAGACCTATCAAACCCCAAGGTTTCATGGATTTTGACCTGAGAATGATAGGCCACAAGGCATTGTTTCTATCAAACCCTAGGACTGTGGGAATTGTAGACCCAACAATGAATATGTTTTTATAAATTTCACCAGGGATAATTTAAAAAATTGAAACCAATTAAATCTAAAAGATCATTCAATATTGATTCAAAATCCAATGAAGATTCAGAGTTACCAATTCATTCAACTTATTAAAAACTCAGAAAATTCACAATTTGCAGAATACTCCAATAGATTTTATTGCTCCACACTTAAAAAATTACCAAACTCACATCCAAGGACCATTCATGCCCAAAAATGCCTATTCCTAATATTTTTCAACCAATTTCAAACCAAGTGACCATTGGTAGCAACATACCGAGCAACTTTTTGCAACTTTGTGATAGTTTTGACAACATTATGCCACATAGACTCCTACACAACCTAAGACCCCTAACTCATCATTTTTGGACTTATATATGCCTAAATGGTCCAAAATAATGATGTTACATCACATATGCATCCATTAGAGGTCAATTTCCAAGTTCTAAACATATATCCCTAATTGGTCCTAAGTTTACATCTTATGCCATCTTGTGGCTTACATTGGACTTCAAACCATAAATTATGCACCCACATAAAGTTGGGGCTTTATTACATATCATATTCCTTAGTCAAAACTACCAAACCTTATGGGTCACATGCATTTAGGAGGTGCTCCTGCACCAGCTTCCATTATTTCCACAGGAGCATAAGTATCCTCAAATTTAATTCCGTCCACCTATGATTAACCGTTGCATGCAATTCTAGCCTTGTTCCTTACTATGTGTCCATCTTCATCAAAATTGTTTTAAATTACCCATTTTGTTCCAATAACATCTTTTATGCTAGTCTTTGCACCGGTTCCCAAGTATGATTCTTCATAATTTGATCTAGTTATTCCCTACATCACATTTATCCACATCTAATCATTGCATACCTCTTTTATAGTCTTCGGTTCAAATTTTGAGAGAAAGCGTATATTCACTTGTTAAACAACCTTCTTATAATTACACCTCTACTCTTGTCTCCAGTAATTTGATTTTTTGAGTGACTCCTCTAGACATATCTAAGGGTTCTAGGAGTAGTTGTTGGAGCAACCTCGACATCATTTTGTTCTTCTTTTTCTACAATCCTTTATATTCCTCATGTTTTCCAATTGATTCATATCTAACTTCTATTAACATTTTCTTGGGAATTTCTTCATCAACTTTCACATTTGTACTTTCAACTATTCTTCTTAGCCTCTTATTGTAGCATTTGTAATATTTTCTTTTAGTGAAATATCCAAGGAATACGCCTTCATTAGCGCTAGAGTCAAACTTTCCCAAAATTTCTTCATCCCTTTTGACATAACATTTTCTTCCTAAAACTCTAAAATACTTTATAGAAGGGGTTCTTCCATTCCATACCTCATAAGATGTTTTTGAAAGATTCTTCTTGATCTTAACTCTATTTAGTGTGTACATTGTAGTCAATATTGCCTATTTATAGTAAATTTTAAGTAGATTAGCTTATTTTAGCAACTTCCTAAATTGTTCTATTCACTCTTTCAAATACACTATTCTATTGTAGAGTTCTAGGATTAGACAATATCTCCTAATCCAATGATTCTCACGAAAAGTGTTGAACTTCTTAGAATTAAAATCTCCTCTTTTGTGAGATCTTAAGCATTTGAGTCTTCTATCTACTTTATTTCAACCATGGCCTTTAATATCTTAAATTTCTCTGAAGCTTCTAATTTTCCTCTTAGAAAAGTAATCCATGTTATTCTAGAGTAATCATCAATTAAAACTATAAAGCACCTTTAACCTCATTGACTTCTTCCTCTGGTAGGACTGCACAGATCTATGTGCATTGAATCCAACAGTCTAGTAGCAAATTTTTATTTACCTTTGAAGGTTCTCCTTATCTATTTCCCAACATGACATTCTCTACAAACATTATTGGTTGACCTTGTGAGCCTTGCTAAATATTTTACGGTTTATTTTGAACTAATCCTTATCAGGTTGTCAAAATTGATATGACACATCTTCTGATGCCACAACCATCTCTCATTGATTTGATACATTAAGCAATTCTACTAGCGGTCTTCAATAGATACATATTTCCTCCAATTTTCTCTCCAGTTGTGATTATAGTTTTTTATTTATTTCTTATCTCACATCCATCCTCCTTAAAACAAGGTTATATCCATTCTCACACATTTGTCTAACACTCAAGAGATTATGATTCAAGCCCTTCACATAGTATACATTGTCAGTATTATGTTTTCCATCAATATTGATAGAAATAATTCCAACTATCCTTGCTTCTTGATCACCCCCAAATCTAGAGCTATACCTCCATTATATTTTTTGAGTTTCAAAAACTTACTTTGGTTTCTTGTCATGTGATTAGAACATCCACTGTCAATAAGTCGTTCATATTTGTCTCTTCTAACATGTAAAGTAAAATTTATTGTATTTGTGACCTTAGTATCTAATTCCAAAATCTTGTTAGGAATAACAAAACATGTTTCTTCTTTAATTTCCAAAAATAAGCATTGAGCATCTTCTTCATAATCATATTCATCATAAAAAATACTAGCATCTTCTCTAACATAGTAGCACTTCCTATTGAACTTTCTTTTTCTTTCCTTATTCTTTTGATTTGCAATTCTTTCAGTACATCTAGAAGTGTAATAATCTATCTATCCACGTTAAAACATTTAAAGATCAAATTACCTTTGTACTTCCCAATTCCTTTCTTTATTATTCTCACAAAGTTTGCTTCGATCTCATAAAAATATTCTTCTTTTGAATCTTCCTCCTCTCTTGATTTGGTATCCTTAAATGCATTTTTGTCCTTATGCTAGTAGCGACAAATTGTCTCATTTCAAAAGCAAGTAACAATCCATACATTTTTTCTCTGGTATATTGATTCAAATTCTAAGATTATTCTATAGAAAAGACCTTAGAATTATAGTGTTTGGTAAGAGTTATGAGCACCTTTTGTACAACATCATTTTCTTCCAAATTACTACCAAGACTTTTGATTTCATACACTACAACATAAATCTTCTATAAGTATGTGGTAATGGTCATCTTCTTCCATCTGCAAACCTTCATACTTAGCTTTAGAATTCAGAAACTTAGCTTGTTTGACCATATAATTTTCTTCATAACAACTTCTTAACTTTTTCCAAACATCAAGATCAATTTCTAATGATATAGCTTTAGTTAATTCAACATTTGATAAAAGACTGGAAATTGCATACCTTTCCCTTTCATTGTCTCCATAAGCTTCAATTTCATTTCAAGTGTTTAGTCCATCAATTGGTTTCACATATTTTTTTCAACAACCTTCTAGGTCACAAGATTTTGAACCTCGTGTCTACACTTTCTAGTAAGCATAGTCTAATCCATCAAAAGTAGGGAGTGGTAGTTTATGAACCACCAGGATCTCCTTAAGTAGTTAAGCTCTTCTCCAAGGAACCATAAATCTGATACTGATTATTGAATGTCCAAGATAACTTGGAGGGGGGTGAATAAGTTGTCCATAAATTATAACTTTAAAATCCTTTAAATAGTTCCATCAAACTTACTTTTATATTTTAATCATTGAAAGATATGAACATGAAAACCAAAACAACCATAAACACATGAAACATCAGATTTATGTGGAAAACAGTATAAAGGTAAAAACCACAAATAAGATTATTCTCAAATATATGAATACTGATTAAGGTGAATTATAAGAAAGGCTCATTGCTATAGTTTTACTTCCTGAAGAAGGCTAATTGCCCAGATGAAGAAGGATAAGAGAGAAGAGATCTGTCACATACATATAACTACAATTCCAATGAAATATGTGTAGTTACCTTTGACTCGCTACTTTTATAGCTACACATTGAAGTCCACATTCTTCAACACCACTCTTCACACTTAACATATGCAAATAGGGAGACAAATCCTCTTTCATACATCCTTGTTGCATAAGCACACACTTGCACATAATTTTCACAAGCATGCACATATGCCACACACCCTTAAGCCACTAATGGTTCATCCTTTATTTATACTAGATTTGCATTTGCAAAATCTCCCACTATTGGCTAGACAAGGACCAAACAAGATTTGAAATAGGCTAGCACTAATCATTCCTGCAATGGGGAGGAATGAGAAGTAGATGACCACATGCCATAATTAAGACCAAAAATGGAGCCATACACATTAAATTTCTTCTTTCATTCACCGAGACAAGTAATTGAAGTGTAAACACTTGAGTTCGGCCAAACCTAGAGAAGTAACACCAAGATATTTTAAAAATGCATGTCTCTGAAGCCCAAAATCTCATGCTAATTGAAAAAATGAAGCTAAGGATATTATAAACTCATTTCCAAGCATGTAACATCATAAACCATTGTTCAAAGAAATGTGAATCACACACCTCTCAGATAGAATACTGTCAACAAGTGTCACACTCAAAAAAATACCAAATTCACTATATTGTGTTCTAAACCACAACATCATGAATTCAACAACTCCAAACTGTACCAAAGAACATTTCAAAATCTCACCATTATATTTACAACATAAATAATATGCGGAGAAAATTCCACATCACCACTACACAGGAAGTGTGTGGACATTAATACAACCATGTGTTGACATCAATGACAACCTTACCAAAACAATCATACTAAATCATTGCTTGACCAACTCACTCATTCCACTCAATAATGCAACAAAATGAACCTAATCACATTTATTTCATTTGATATGAAATGACCTAACCTTCATAGAATTTTTCCACATACTATCATCCCAACAATATAATATTTAAGAAAATGTTTTATAGATAGTGTGGTTCAAAACCTAGGCATAACATCTTTACACCTATATCAGCGATTTATAATATTTCATGAAGAGATTAGAAAAAATATTGCAAATGAAAGATTATTGGTATAAATAAAAGTGGAAACATCGCACTTCTACCCATGTGTATGATTTTTTGTGGCTTCTAGGTGCACCAAATAAGGATACCATCTCTTGGAACAACAAAAATGAAGTGGAAATAGCTAGGTGTTTTTTTTGACAAATGTGTCTCTACTTAGAACCCTTATAGTTAATCCCAAACAAACATGACACATCATATTCTTATAGATGATCCATGCTTAGTTAACACTACTCAAATATTCTCCATGAATCCTTTGTCAGATAATGAGGAATTAGTAAATATTGTACATAGACATACCAAATGTATCATTAGTATGTGGTTACAAAGTGTGAGCAGTGAAATTAGTTATAAAAAGGAATACAAAAGATTAATTAAGCATTCAAATAAATAATAAATCAAAACTACACTCAAGATTGGACTAAAATAGAATTTGAAAGCTAATGAAACCTAAGGAGTGCAAAACTCCTTAAAATTCAATCAAACTCCATTTGATCTTTGGATGTGTCCATTGATGTGGATGTGTGCTCAAGGATGATGCTTCAAGATTCAAGATGTGTTCTTCAAAACAACATTATAACTCTGCATGGAAAGTGGATAATTTGTGAAGGAATGAGGCTCATTATATAAGAAAACAAGTAATAAATGAAGGGTCAGGATGTAAACCTGAAGAGGGGATCAGATGCACCTAGAAGAGATCACAAGGATTGTGCTTCTTTAAGTGCCTCCCATTGTGACAAGTGCCACAAGGAGAGAGGAAGTGAGGGGATGAGGAATGTGAACATTTTGGTCCATGTGCAAAGGGATAAGAGAAGACTCTTAGGGATATGGTGAGTAATGAGGAATGTAAGAGCATTAATGGGTATGTGTAAGAGCATTAAAGAGCATTAAAGATGGTCTTAATGAGGTATGGGTAAGGGTGTAAGAGATGGCTTGAGAAGTTTGACTTTGGGACTGGAGTTGAATTCCTAATCCTTGGATTAGGAATGTGAAAAACTTAGGAGGATATTAGGATTAGGGTTAGAGGTTAAGAGGGGTGATTAGGGAGATGGTGATGGGAGGAGAGAGAATGAGTGGAGGGCTTAATTAGCTGATTAGGATCAATTAGCTAATGAAGAAGGGTTAGCATGTGTGAAGGGGTTGGGTTGAGTTAGAACTTAGGGTTAGGTGGTTGGGGTTTTTTAGGTTAGGGG
Source organism: Thuja plicata (assembly GCA_018584345.1). Taxonomy (NCBI): domain Eukaryota; kingdom Viridiplantae; phylum Streptophyta; class Pinopsida; order Cupressales; family Cupressaceae; genus Thuja; species Thuja plicata. The sequence goes on along the minus strand of MU227092.1, from coordinate 1,206,013 downwards.
TTAAGGTTATGAAGCCATCTGCTCAAATAGAATAGAATTAACTATGTAAATAACAAGTTGAGGAAAAGAGGATAATATTATTTAAGTTAAATGAATAGATATTATTCATTCAACTTAATAGGGGGAAAAGGGGTTTATGTGAACAACTAGCTGGAAATGGAGATAACACTCCAAAAGATGGATGCAAAACTAATGGCAAAATGATGGTAGAGGGACAGTCTAGGGTTTTGAACCAAGCATGAGGGATGGCAGAGAGAAGGATTCGACAGGATGGCCCAAGACGGCTGTGGTTCCCACCGGCAAAGTGGTCAATGCCTGGCATGAGATCTACAGACATAATAGGTGTTGAGTGGGATCAGAAGGGCCCATAGAAAAACAAATGGGGCTCAGCAAGAATCTTCTCTGGCCACAAGGAAGGTTTGCTTAAACCAACGAATCAAATATGGCTTCCAAAGGTAGACACAGGGCCTCAAAATATCCCTATTACCAAAGAAAAACTAGAAACTACAGACAATCAGATAATCAGTGTTCGTGTGGACTCAAAAATTTGGAAGAACTCAGTGCAAATTCTGAGAGCACAGGCTTTCTTCATGAAATGGGGAGGAGGCTAGCCGGCCTATCCCAAGATCAGAAACTGGGTGAATGAGGAATGGGGGCCCCTCTTCGAAGTAAAAACCCTACTGAATGGTTTCTTCTTGATCATAGCAGATACAAAGATGGAAAAAACTAGAATTATGTTCAATGGACTCTTCATGATGGGAGGGATCAGTTTCTACATAAAGGACTGGACTCCAAATTTCAACCCTAAGCAAGCTACTATTGAGGAAGTCCCAATTTGGATTTGACTGTATAATCTTTCGCACGAATACTGGCATGCCAATTTATTTAACATTATTGGCGACAGGCTGGGCAAATTTATCAAAGCGAATGAAGTGGTGGATAAAAATGATTTTTGCATCTATGCTAGGATTTGCATCCTATGGAAACTGCACCCACTCTTGCCGCATGCGGTGGAAGTCCGCACAGCTGAAGGATATTAGTGGTAAGAAATAGAGGCTGAAGAAACCTTGGAAAAATGCAAGGAATGCAAGGAATGGGGGCATAAGGCAGAAGAATGCTTAGTTAGGTAGAAAAGGGAAGGGTAAAGAGGTTAATAGCTTGGATAATATCTTAGCCCGTCTATTCCCAAACCTGGAAAACCATTCGATGCCTCTTACCGAAACGCAACAAGATGAACACACTCAAGTGGCCACTACAGTGGCCCATGTGATAGAAGGGAATGAAAAGGAACCCCAGGGGGAGAATAGTGTTGATAGAGGACCCTTTGGAAAGGATGTAGAGACAACCCTAATAGAGCTCAGGAAACCCACCCCAGTAGTTGAGGCTTCCCTGGTTGTGAGTATGTCACCAGTGGTGAACCTAGATCAGGAGCCAACGATGGAGAAGGAAGGTGTTGTTGAGGCTAAGGCATATTTTGACTGCCAAGAAGGGCTCAATGGTGAATTTAAGGACATACACATGTCCTCGGTGAAACAGTGGTCAGAAATCTCAGTGACAGATATGGAGACCATGCTCAGGGAAGATCAAATAGATGATCCTCTGGGACTCAATGAGGAAGTTGGCATTAAGGAGCTTTGAACGATCAAGAAAATGAAGTCACAAATGATAAAATCCAATCTAGGAAGCCAGAAAATAAGAGGGAGAAAATCAAATCAGTAGTTACTAGAAGATGCGGGTAACACAAAGGGGTAAACTAAGCTTCAATCTGGAAGGGACTTATTCCCTTCTGGGCAGCCATGAAGCTCCTTACCTAGAATGTTAGGGGATGCAATGCCTAGATAAGAGACGCTTGATCAAGAGAGGTCTTGATCAAGTGAAACCTAATTTAGTTTGTATTCAGGAGACTAAGTTAGATGGTGAAAATGCAGCGAAGGTTTTCAGAGTAAGACATAAATGGTCTGGTTTTTTTGTTGATGCGGTTGGGGCCTCCAATGGCCTAGAGATCATATGGAACCCCCAATTGGTGAAGGTGGAAGTAGTCACTAAGGAAATATACTGGCAACTGGCCAAGGTGAGTTCTTTCATAATTAATGTTTCAATTTTTTTATTCAATGTCTATGGACTGACAAAAATAGAGGATAAAAGATAGGTCTAGGAATAAATTGCTCTGGCCCTTACTGGTCTAGGGAAGAAAGTGGCAATCATAGCAGGGAATTTTAATGCTACCCTTGTTCACTCAGATAAACAAGGTGGCAGGGGCAAGCTGAGTAGGGTTCAAACATATTTTCATAATTTTGTAGTGAACAATGGGCTGTGGGAGGTGATAGCAAGAGGAGGAAACTACACTTGGAAAAATAGGAGATAAGGTTTCTCTAACATAGCAGAGAAGCTGGATAGATTTTTCTTGGTAGGAAACTAGAACACACTTCCCTTTATGTTTGAGGCTCAAATCTTGGGACTTTCAGGATCAGACCATTTCCCGATAGCACTAATGTTTCACAAGGATGGGACCCCTCCTTGGAACCCTATCAAAATGGAGAAAATGTGGCTATGAGAGCTGAGATTCAAGGAAATGGTCACTCAATGGTGGTATTTTTCCCTAAAAGAAGATGGAAACTTGGCCTTCCAATTCTATAACAAATTGGGTTTTATTAAGCAAAAGCTGAAAACATGGAACATAACACATTTTGGTGATACCTTTGCTGAAAAACTTAGTTTGGAAGGACAGTTGGAAGTCTTAAATTGTAAAGTCCAAGATGAAGGTATGGATGAAGTAGATTTCCTAACATAAAAATACCTACTTTGTAGATACAGTGAAATTCTACAGAGAGAGGAAGTGTATTGGAGACATAAATCATGGGAGAGCTGGCTCAAAGCGGGAGACAGAAACACAAAGTTTTTCCACAACTCGGTACAGATCAAAAGAAGTGTGAATAGAATCTTGGCTATAAAGATGGAAAATGGAAACATTATGGAGGAGAGTGTGGATATCAATAGGGAGGTGGTGGAATTTTTCTCCAACCTCTGGGGTGAGGATGGGGCTAATGATGATAGAGCCCAAAGAAAACTCCTTCAACTCATCCCATGGATGGTTAATCAGGAGCATAATAAAAAACTAAATGCCCCAGTGATATTATCAGAACTAAATGTGGTAGTTTTGGGCATGGGTGGAGATAAGGAACCAGGGCCCAATGGCTTCCAAACTTTCTTTTACCAAAATTTCTAGGAGACTCTTGGCCTGGAGCTACTGGAAGTTGTGGAAGAGTCAAGATCCAAAGGTTTCATTTTAAAGGACTTCAATAATACAATGGTGGCCTTAATTCCCAAGAAAGAGAAACCTAATACATTTGAGGAGTTTGGACCCATTTCACTCTGCAACATGATTTATAAAATTATCACTAAGGTTGTAGCAAATCACCTAAAGACAGTATTGGAGCATCTAATCTCTTGGGAACAGAGCAGTTTCACTCCTAACAAGAACATAGTAGATGGAATCATAATAACTCACAAAGAAATCCATTCAGCCAAAATTAGTAAATGGTATATACTTTTGAAACTGGATATCAAAAAGGTGTATGACCAAGTGGATAGAGGATTCCTAATTGAGATACTAAGGAAATTTGGGTTTGAAGAAAAATGGGTTCTATGGATAAAAGGAATGATTGGCTCCTACCGAGCCTCGATTTTAATCAATGGTAGCCCCCAAGGTTTCTTTGAAATGACATGGGGAATCCATAAAGGTGACCCCATCACACCATTCCTATTCATTATTCTGGCCGAAGTGCTTGGGAGGGCTATATCAAGGAAAAAATCCTAAGGCATGTGAAAAGGCATTGAGATTGCGCATGGAATGGAAGCTACATCACAATCCCAGTTTGCAGATGACACCTATCTATTTGGGGCGACCTTAATGTAGGAAACCATGGTTATGAAAAGTCTTAGACACCTACAGTGCGGTGTCAGGACAAAATGTCAACTGGCAAAAATCTGCAATTTTCTTCTTTGGAACAGAGCCTGGTTCGTAGAAGGATATTGCTAGAGCTCTTGGAGTTCAAATTGGCCTATTCCTTGGTAAATTCATGGGGACTCCCCTCTTTGCTGATGCAAATAAATTAGAGCTATGGACCAAATTGGTCAATAGATGTCAAGTCAGGATGGATGGTTGGAAGAGAAAGTGGCTTACTTTTGTAGGGCGCATTTTATTATTAAAAACATTGATCTCGACAATGCCTATCTATCCAATGGCATGCTTCAAAATACCAGCTAAAATAATAAAATGTATACAACAAAAAATGTGCAAATTCCTCTGGAATGGAGCATAGGACCAAGACAAAATTCCCTTGATGGCTTGGGATAGAGTTTGTCAACAAAAAGGTGGTGGAGGGGTTGGAATTAGAAACTGGAATTTGATCAATGAGGAGATGGGAGCTAAACTGGTATGGAAAATGTATAGAAAACTGAAGCAGTGATGGGTGAAAGTTCTGCAAGCCAAATACTTAGACTGTGTAGATCGAGAGATAATCCTTACAATCAACAACCCACCTAGAGGATCGGCACTGTGGAACTTTATAATAAATTGTAGACCAATAATAACAGATCATCTATCTTAGCACATTGGGGATGGTGGGAAAGCCTCCTTTTGGTAGGATTCCTGGGATTGGAAATTGATTTTGGCCCATGGGATACCGCTCTAGGTCATCTTGGCAATGGAAAGAGAATGGGGAACTAAGGTAAGAGATTTTTTAGATCTAACCTCTTTCATTCTGGGCCAGGAACTCAAATGGAAGGAGACAACGGAGCTGGAACTCTCAGAGGAACATTAGGAGACTCTGAAGAAAATTATGAATAGTCGAATGGTCATAGCATCTGAGGATCATGATGAAGTGGTTTGGGTAGGATCCAAAAGTGGCTAGTACTCAGTAAAAATTGGCCACGCCCTACTAGAAAATGAAGGTCGAAAGGTGGAGTGGGAAGAAAAGGTTTGTTGGAGGAAAGACTGTTTACCCAAAGTAGCTGCATTTTAATGGCTAGCTAGGAATGAGAGAGCCCTCACTGGGACAGACTTATGCAGCTGGGATTTGTAGGACCCTTTAGATGCATGTTGTGCAATAAAGCTAAAGAGACGGTGGACCACCTTTTCCTAAACTGTGAATTCTCACAAGAGTGTGGAGATTTGGACTAGGAAAACTAAACTGGAAGGGACCCCTACCATGTAAAATGGGTGAGTGGCTAACCTCATGGCCAAACCCAAAAGGATTGTCTTCATTGGTATCGATATGCCATGTTCTCCCATCTAGCACAATTTGGTTGATCTTGAATGAGCGGAATAAGAGAATCTTCTCAAAAAAAGCTAAAGCAGTAGACAGGTTTCTAACAAGATTTGAAATAGAAGTATCAGAGCTGGTGTCCAATGCGGCAGCACAAACCAATGCAAGTAAGACCCCTTTCACCAAAGATGATATGTTAGTGCAGCACCAATGGTCATGGGTGAAATACAAACCCGTTAATGGGATTGGGAGGGTGCAACCTCTGACCTGAGAAGAGGAAATACAAAGAAGTAAATGGCAACCCCCATCCCCCAGATGGATCAAAATAAATTTTGACGGTGCCTCTCGTGGCAACCCTGGAATATTTGGAATAGGATATATTGCTCGAGATGAGAAGGGAGAGATTTTGGCTTTAGGTGCCAAAAGGCTGTGGAATGGAATAAATAATGAGGCCGAATGCCTGGCAACAGTCGAGGTCATTCTAATGGTGAGAAGACTCTAGATTAAGAGAATTCACCTAGAAGGTGATTCTCTCCTGGTAATAAATGGGATTTCCAAAGGTCAAATGGATACCTGGTATCTAAATAAGCATATTAGGTGAATTAGGAACATGATGGGAGAATTCGACGACTTCAAAGTCTCACAGGTACCGAGATTGGCAACGCGTTGGTGGATAAACTTTTAAACATTAGAGCCAACGGTTCACTTGAAAATAAATTTGAAATATTTGAATATTTTAGAAATGAATCATAAAGGTCAGTAATTACTAAGGAAAGAAAATATAGTCGAGGATTGATATACCACAAACTAAGCATGGAAGTGTCATGCCACCAAAACCACGTGGAATCCCTACACAATTCAAAGTCATGAATGATGCCAAGAGGTTGTGTGTGAGCACAAGCTTTTTAGGTGCCCCCAAACTGAGGTTTCCCATTAAGTGAAGGTCAAGATAGTACAAAAGAGAGTAATGAGATATGATGGGCAGTTTGGCAATTTGATGGTAACATCATTATTTTCCAGAGACTTCAATGGCAAGATTAAAGCCATCCGCGACGTAGGCAAGGCAACATTTTGAGAAACAAAAGTGGAAACATTAGCGCAAATGGAGGCTAATTTTTCCCTCTCTACCACTAGCCAAATCCCAGCCTTTGAAGGCCCCATCACAATGAACCGTTTGAGCCATGTTTTCATGGAGGATGGCGATGACTTTTGGGCAGCCATTAGGGAAATCTTCAGGGAGCATTTTTTGTAGAATGGGTGGAGACCAAGGACAAACTTGGACATTTCCTCCTTGTTTGTAGCTCTTGGACATTTGGTCATGGAATCAAAGGAGGAAGTGAGATGGGTGGTCAGACAATGCATGGTGATCAAATGGGCGGAAGGAGTGGAGGATATTATCCAACAGGCAGAGGTGGGGCTAGGTCTGCGTATGGGAGATATGTCATTCCAGATGGTGGGAAGAGGTAGCCGAGGCCTACAACCACTTGTGATTTGGTCAACCGCTAGCCCTGATGTCCATCTAGCATGGGCTCTGAGTGGGTGGAAGGATCTAAAGGCTTCTTTGGAGAGGAGAAAGGTGGAGAAGGAGATGGGTGACGCTGAGCTTGTGGGGAAGCAGAAAAAGAAGATGACACCCGTCAAGTCCACTGCGGTGTTGGGAGAGGACGGAAGGCCACAAATTCATCACCAATTGTCGATCACCAGGTGGGGTGGAAAGACCACAATAGCTAGGTAGGCCAGAGAGGAGGAGGTTGCATGCACGAGCGACATAGCCAAGGGCAGGATCTAAGTTGGGGCCCTGGTGGAGAAATGTAGAGCCTTTGGTAACTTTACCAAAGAGGAGGCTGCCAAGTGGTTCATCTAGCTGGACTTTAGTTTCTTTTTTTTTTTCTTTTAATAGAAATTGGTTTTTGCTATGGTATATGCTAATACATAGCCGACCTTAGTAGTAGATAGTCAAATGCAAGGAAGTTTTTTGTATTTTGTAACTGAATGTCATCTTTGGCCATGATGTAACCTCTTTTTATATTAATGAAAAAGAAAAATATTACCGACCAAAAAAAAACTTAATAGGGGAAAAGGGGGTTTAATTAATTATTAGGCTATTGGTTGCCATTTAATAATTAATCAGACTATAGATTAATTATATGAACTAATCAGGCTAGTAGGATAACATAGATCAATTAGGTAATGACTGATTACTTAGTTGATAATGTCCTAGAAGGCACTAAATACGAATAGATATGTTAATCAGATTTAGGTTTCTACACAGACCTTCATGAATTTAATGATTAAAGTTTGCCTTAACATAAGATAGTGAACATAAAAAATATTACAAACCTTCAAGAAATGATGATCATATCAACCATCACATGCATGCAATATAGAGGGCTAATGTTGATTACCAACCGGTTGCTTTGAGAAAAGTTGTCCTCAACTACATTTCTAAGTATGCATTAAAGTTAAAAAAAGAATTCTAAAAGCTATACTGAGATGTTGAAGAGAATAACACATGTAGGTAAATCTAAAGACAAAGATTTACTAACATATCAGAAATTCATGATGGGTACAACTGTAGACTGCGACATTAGAGCACAAGGGAAATGCAATATGCTCCAAAAATATTCACTCATAAGTTTCAATAGACCCTTTGTTTCCTTAAATTTTGGGAAAAAGGTCTTACACTATATAACATAAATGGACAACAAAAATTAGCTAGTAGATACTTATATCCACTCCAATATGTTGCAAACCCATGAATTAGAGCCACATTGTCCCTCATATAATCAACACAAATATACTCATGTGACCCTCATTGCAAGAATAATAAATGGAAAAAGAGAAAATAAAAAGAAGCTATCAATGTATACCCTTGATTTTATACCATTCTAGGATAAGATAGTGAGAAATTTGAAGCATTCTACTGGAGCGAACTCCTATTGTAGAAACATTTATGACACATGTACCTACATACATAAGTTTCATAAAAGAAGATTTTCTAACACATTGGAAATTATTAAAAGAAAATAATTTCTCCCCTTGGTACACTAATAAAATAACAAGTATACCTGAGCCTAAAGAAGAAGACGGTGAAGATAGTGACAATCTATAAACTAAACATGCCACATAGCTATATGAATGAGAAATGAGTGCCACCAATAACTTTAATGTAAATAAACTTGAAATACTTAGAAGCCAAGAATTTGATGTTAATTGTCCAAGGACTAAAACTAACACTCCCTAAAAAATAAATGATAGTGGTATACAACCCATAAATAGAGGCATTAGAATATTTAATATTTCCTTGGTTGTATTTATTTATTTAGGATAAACCAAGGTATCCTACATTTATTTAATTAGGAGATTCTTATGGAATCCCTATATGTATTTTGTCCTCTAGTCCAAGTGGGAGGGCACATGTCATTTCTTGTAATTCCTTTATTAAGGAAATTAGCTTATCCTCCTTAAGAGGATGTTGACACTTTCCACACACCTATTATGAATGTTGGCATTCATAGATTTGTGAGTCACTTAGTAACTCCTCTCCTCATCTCTATTTAAGAGATGCTCCTCTCTCATTTCTATGAAGTTATTGTAATGACCCTCTCTCTCTCTCTCTCTCTCTCTCTCTCTCTCTCTCTCTCTCTCTCTCTCGNTGACCCTCTCTCTCTCTCTCTCTCTCTCTCTCTCTCTCTCTCTCTCTCTCTCTCTAGGCTTATTCCTATCTCTAATTCACAAGGGGTTTTTATTTTCTTCTCCCCTTTAAAAAATTCTTGTCTACTTGTCTTGGATCTTTGGTGTATGCTCCTAGTTTTTTTCTTTTCTCATGGTAACAATCTTCTCTTCAAATAACTCTCTTGGATTCTTGTTTATTTCCTTTCTCTTGATTTTTTCATTTCATGGTATCAGAGCTTGAGTTACTAATCCTTGTTTGAGTGATAGTTTTTGAAGGTTACCAATATGTGGAGCTCACTTGTTTTGGGAACAGTTTTTAGGAGAGAGGTAGAAGCTCTTACTCTAACTCACTGTATTGCAGGTTTTTACAAAAATTTCTTTTGGTTTGGATGGCTTATCGTCAAACCCATTTTATCTTATATTTGATATTTGTATATTAATGCCCTTTGAAAGGCTTTCCACCAGAGAGTTTCCTGCATTTCTTTCAAAATAAAAATTAAAAAAAAACCTCTTAATATCAGTCGAGAAACCACAAGGTTAATTTTTTTCTTCTCTCGCGGTTATTTGTAGGCTTAGTTTCACTTGCAGGCTTATTTTAATCTCTTATTATCTCACAGTATTTAATATTTGCATCTGCAGATTAAATTTGACTGTGTTTGATTTGCAAGTTGCTTTTAATCAGATTGTGTTTATATATATGCATGCATTATATTGTTCAATATATTTCTCATTAAGATTATTTTCATTCAAATCATTGTATTTCTTTTAGCTTTCACTGCAACATCTTCTCTCCTGTCTACATCTTGTTTTTTGTTTATATTTATCAGTCATTGTTTACATATCTGTTATATCTCTGTATTGTTAACTATATTCCTATTTAATTAGAAACATAGCAATTCAGTCTTTTCATTGCCGATCATTTCAACTACACATTACGGTTACGCCAAATGCACCATTATGATAATTTTTTACATCTTTTTCTCGCCTCCTAACCTGCCATTAATCTTAGGACCAACTGTTGTTTGTTGGGCTTATTTCTTAACTCTTTATTATTTTAGTATTCTTCTCTCTGCCTGAAGCTCCCTACCCTACCACAACTCTCTTTTTTGTTCAGAGTCCTCTAGCCACTCCAATCTCTCCTAACAAGGATCCATTCGGTAGAAATCTAGTTTGAATGCTACCTTTATCTAGTAACTACCTTTAATCGCTACCTCATTTCTACTTGCTTTGGACACTCCCAGATTTCTTTTCACTCAGTGTCTAAGGACAAGTAGAGTTGCTTGTCTTTGGTCTGACTTTTGTCCTCCAATGGTTATGGAACTTGGTGCATAGAACTCGCTGATTGTGTTTGTTGTCAGTCCTCTACGCCAATCATAGCTTATCATTTCCTAACACTGCCTTTCATAGGCTTGCTACTTAAAAACTCCCCTCTCCATACATTTTTCTCTCCTCCCAACCATGCTCCAAGTTCTAGATATTTTGCAGTTCTTATTCCATGAGCTGCGTAATCTACCTTACCAATCGCTGCCCATAGTTTGCCTTTACTCTCTCCGCCCATTGCGAAACCTCTCTAGTTCTCTGTTCAATTTTTAAAAAAATGCTTATGTAGGTAATTATATATTTTATATTGTTTGAATGGTTTCAAATTAGTTTGACTTCTTTAAACGTCATTTCACTATATTATTTTTAATAGTTAATTAAATTGGTTTTTGAATAATTTAATATCATTTTTTATAATAGTTTCAACCATTTGTCTATTTAAAATAGATTAAATAAATTATTTTAAATAATTTAATAAATTTGGTGTTAATTTAAAATTAAATTAGTTTTTAAATTATTTAAATACATTATTTTTTAAAAATAGTTTTTAAAATAAACTTCATATAGTTTTTAATATGTTGTACTAATTTCATTTTAATCGTATAAGCATTTTTAATTTTTTGTTTGTTAGTTTAAATTCAAATTTTAACAAATTTTTTTAAACACTTATTTAAACTATTCAAAACTTTATTAACATTGCGTTAATTTTGATTTTAGATGAAGTGGAAGGTATGATATCGAAAGATGACAATGTTGTTGTTTCTTCTAAGGATAAAGTTCTGGTGAGAGGTGAGCAGAGTACTATGGAGACTCCTGAGAAGGACAAGTCTCCAAATGATGCGAATGAGAAAATGTTGGATGCTGAAAATTGTTTTGTTGGTGATTTTGTGAAAGACTTTCAATAAGATATTCCTGAAGAGTTAACCCGATCAACACTATTATTCAAGATTATATGGAGGAAACCCACATAGGCTCTGATGAAGCTATTGAAGATAGTAAAGTGAATATGGAGAAAACTGACAAAGATGCAGATAATGAGGTGTTTATTGGAGATGATACTGTATGCATCCTAAAATGGTCACCTGGACTATGGGCTCCCATTTATTAATTTATCAATTTATCAAATTCCTGAATCAATGCTTTGCAACATTTTTAATTCAAATCAATTTCCTTGATCAAATCTTGATTAATTCAATTATTTCAATATTTCCTAAGGTTTGATCATTTCATCAATTATCTTATTTAATTAAAAGAAAACAATTCCTCTTTATTAAATAAAATAATCTTATTTAATTAAAATTCCTTTTTAATTAAATAATCTCATCTTATTTAATTAAAATCTCTCTTAAGTAAATAATATTATCTCATTTAATTAAAATATCCCTTTTAATTAAATTAAATAATCTTATTTAATTAAAAGAAAATCTCTCTTTTAATTAAATAAAACCCCCACTTAAATCCCTCTTTGTTGAAAAA
>MU227092.1:1166006-1186646 GCA_018584345.1 Thuja plicata | reverse complement strand
TTCCTTTTCTTCACACATCTTCCTAAGTGGTGAGTTTTTTGCCTCTTAATCATAGCCTTTGATTTTGTCTTTTGAAGATATGAGCACATGGATCAACCAAGATTTAATCTCCACCATTGCTTATTTTCTTTTTGCCTCTTAATCTCTATTGTCCATTGCTCTTTATAAGGAAACCTCTCATTCTCATTTGGATAATCAATAATTAATAATCACAAAATATCAATCAAGATTTTAGGCTATTGTTATGCTACAGGTTTGGAGAGCAATTTTGGAGGAGATTTTGAGCACTTGAGCTTGGATATTGCAACTTCTCTCTTCTTGTATCCTTCTTTCATTCCCCATGGCAATCCATTTACATTAATTTTGCACTTTTGCAATTGCATGTTAGATTAGATTCATGTTTCCTTTCATAGATTAATCTTGCATATGTATTTCCTTTGATAGAATAATTATGCATTGTTATCATATAGATTAATTTCCTTTCTTGCATTTGTATCGTATAGAATAGCTTTTATTTGCATGCATACTTGATGATCATGGAGACTAGCATTCTTTCTCTTCCTCTTTGAATCTCTCATTTTATGGTGTACTTGCGTGGGCACAAACTAGGTCAATCTGAGGGCCTCCATTACAAACCCTTGCACTCCATGAATAGAGAGCTACGAGTCGCCATTCAAGATCTCATTCTTGAGAAATCTTGGATACAATGATTTATAGAAGTGTGACACATTTTTAGCACACAGATACTGGGATTATGGAGATGGATACCCAAGAGAACAATGAAAAAGGTAACATTCATGTGGAATCTCTTAGCAACGCTATCAACCAGAAGGCTAACTCCACTCCACCTAAGAATTTGACTAGGGAAGAAAACATTGAGAAGGATGAGAACAAACAAATTCAGAACAATGCTGAGGAAGCCATTTCAGAACAAGACTTCAATACAAAAAGGGTAACTAACATGAGTGTCCTACAAGCTTCCAGAAACAAGGCTATCTGTGCATTCAACATTGACAAGTGGGAATTCCATGATATCCAAGACCTATGTATCAAATACAAAGTCATTGATGCAAGGAATAATGTGCTTGAAGAAACTGTTGATAAGATGAGGAATGACACAACAATGTACAACAAAGGTAAGAATGCTTTTGCTGAGGTAACTGAGAAGTCCATCTCGCTAGAAGATAAGATTAATAGCACCATAGAGAACAAGATTACCCTAATTATGGCAAACGTTTGTAATAATGATAAAATGCTAAGGAAGCTGCTAACTATGAACAACATGGGCATGAAAACCATGATTGACAATCTCAAAGCCATGTATGCCATGTTGGATGGGAATAACACTGACAAAAATGCAATTAACATTGAAGATGAAGGTGGGAAACAAGATGATCATCCATTGGGCCTGGGGACAAGGACCAGATCAAGCACTAAAAATAAAACCACTTCCCAGTCCAAAAATCTCACCATCTTGAAGGAGTCTATCTTGAACATGCAAATGCAATTGGCGGATTCTGAAGAGTTCCTCAAGACGCTGGATTGAAAGTGTTGTTGGGCGGTTTTTTGCTTTTGTTAGCTAGAAGGTTTCTCGTTTTGTGTGTTCCTTTTTTGGGGTTAATTCTTTCTTTGTAATATATGGGGTAGTGCCCCTGGTTTTTTACTGTCATTTCTTTTGGCAGTTGTTGTTCTTTTGGTGCGTTTTCCTTGCTTTTTGATGTAAATGGTTTGGGGCCCCTTCAAAACCCTGCAGTTACCTTAATAAAAAATATTGTGTTAAATTCAAGTTTCTAATTCTTTGACATTCATTTATCACTATTTCTAACACATTATTATTTAATTATAATGTTTATTTCATTTTTTTACATTATTGTTAAATTATGTCTACATTAATTCTAGAATTTAAATTAAACAAATCTAACTATCATACATGGAAAATACATATTTCAATAGTTCTACTTATCATTTATGGAATTTCAAGCACTTTCTTAGACGTCACATATTCCACTTCAGAACCGAGTTCTAATGCTATTTCCACTTACCATGAAAATGAAATTATTTTCATTACACAAAGGGAGTAAATTATTTCCTTTCCAACTAATCTTTTGTTCATGGTTTTATAATTGTGTTAACTTTATCTCATTTTTCTATAAAATATGTGCCATCTGATTAATCCAATGCCAACAAAGTAATTGCTCATGCTAAATTTTTAGTTTGCCCAAGTATTGTGAGTTATCTAACAATATTACCTTCATAAGTACTATTATTGATTTTATTGATTTTATTGATTAGCATGAATTGCTATCAATAATGGATTAGTATTATTACACTCATTATCCTTAGAACAAATTATTATATAGCATATGTCAATAATGTTTTCAATGATGGATTAACATCTTATGGTATTAAGTTTGAGCTATCCATTCCCTATACATCACAATGAAGTGGAAGCATGGATAAATTATTAGAGTTTCTCTTAATGTTGGTTTAGTTTCTTATCTCCTTGATGGTTCCTTGATTATGGTGCATGAGTATAGACATGATTAGTGAATCAGATCTAATGTTGATTTGGTTCTTGATTAATATGTTCTAATGGATTATGGTTTATTCTTTATGATATCACTCTGAAAGTTACTAATGTGATGATGATTTTTCATGCTTCATTGCTTAGATCGCGAGTCATGCAGGTTGTGGATTAGCCACCCATTCACTTGCAGTAGGATGAATCATTAGTGTACTATCTATATCCATGTTATTGATGCAGCGTTGATGCAGATTTCATTAGTTGGCCTTGTTTGTGGTCATTTGTGAATTAGTATGTTTATTTTGAGATGAGAGGATGGATGATGTTTATGGTACCCGGTTTGCTCATTTTGGAGTTGGATTATGTGGTTATATCTTGATTGCACTTTTAGCAAGGAGCTAATGGATTCATCTCTAATCCTCATCAATCTTATTTTAAAGTTATAAAAGATTCTTTAAAGTTGAATTATTTTATGATTCAAATTATGAGTTTATTTTTAAAGGATATACTGATTTGTATCTAGGGTAGATCCCAATAATGGGAAATCTACTTGTGGACATTGTTTCTTTGTTGGTTCATGTGTCATTTCTTGGAAAAGTAAAAAGGAATACTCTATTTCTCTATGTTCTATTGAAGCTTAATATAAAGGATGTACTAATGCCTCTAATGAAGATTTATGGATTAAAAGAATACTTGAAGACTTGGGTCTACCTCAACAAGAGCCTACACCTTTATATTGTGACAACCAAAGTGTCATTGCCTTGCAAAGAATCATATTTATCATGCAAGGAAAAATCATATTTCTCTACAACATCACTTCATTAGAGAACAAGTTGAAAACAAGCAAGTGTGACTCATCTATTCCAAGGGAGAAGATACAGTTGCAGATATTTTGACAAAGCTTCTTTCCAAAGAGAAGTTTCAAATTCATTGTAAAAATTTGGGTTTAATTCTCATTGATGTAAACTCCCCAAGTAAAGATTTGGGGGGGGGGGGTTGTGTTAGAATATTTAATCTTTCCTTGGTTGTATTTATTTATTTAGCATAAACTAAGGTATCCTACATTTATTTAATTAGGAGATTCCTATGGAATCCCTACATGTATTTTGTCCTCTAGTCCAAGTGGGAGGACATGTCATTTATTGTGTTGACGGGGGTTTGTGACTGGGTCCGCCAATAGATGTAAGTTGTCACTAGGTACCGGTTAACTTTGCCTGTAAAGGTTGTCCGGAGAAATGAGATTCTTCGGGCCTTCAAGCACCTGAGAGTCAGGTCTCGACAGTGTGGGGACTTAGTTGGGAGTGTGACTATTTTGTTCAGGGGGTAGTTGGTTATCTCGGCTCGTCTACTCCAGGGACTTCGGTAAGTGGGGTTTTTTGTAAGCATTCGTCAGTTACCAAATAAACTCCAAAAGATATATCAAGGTTAGGAATATTTCATCTACTTATAGTTATGCTAAACATTCAAAACATTAACCATGCTCTAACATATTACACTAAATATTGAATAAACATAGAACTAGCAGTTCATACTTATCCAATAGCGAGGGGGAAAGAAGGTCGTTAATCTACTTAAAATGTTGAGAGTGAGGGACATAAAGAACATACAACACAAAAGGGCATTAACTCAGAAGCTAGAAGACAAACAACAACATTTCAAGAGTCCCTCCTTCTTCATTAGTGGATTTCCAGCCAGCATTGGTACGTATAATCGCGATGGCTCTAAGGGAGCATTTAACTACCAAAAGCTTCTAACACTAAGGAGAATTGAGCTCTACAACTAAGAACTGAGAAACACTAAAATTCTATTAGCTATGGATTGCAAAATCATCAATTTCACTGACCCTTGGAATGGGGTCGGACTTATTATTTATACACAAGCTTACCCTAAAATTGACCTAACTTGCTATACACTTAAACAATATAATACAATTTTTGGTGGCCAGTACTACCTGCACCATGCTACAAAGACCTCGAGATGGAAAAGGTCTGATATGTCAGAAGAATATGACAAGGAAGGAGGAGTGGAAGAATCAGCCTTGGGAAGAGATCCGAAGAGAAAGTAGAGGAAATCTGATCCCCCAGGGATCGAGGCTACATGCCTCATTAATGGGAAAATGACTCACTGTATCTGATGCGCTAGGTGTTATGTTGGAGCAGTGCCTTGGGAAGACCACCTGTCAGAATCATCTTTGAGCCATTGTGCCTTGTTGAGATCACCTACCTTATGACATCTTAATTAACCATCTGATAATGACCAGTCAGCTCTGGGGAACCTGGACGTGGGTCATTCAAAGAATACAAAATTGTGGATTCAGAATTCCGGGATCAGGGAGCCTAAGCTCAAAGAATAAAGAATAGAAAAATATGCGTGGTCGATGGAAATCTCTGGACTCTGGAGAACCTTATTGTTCCTTACTGCTCTTGAATGTTTCTAATACTTGGCCAATGCCTTCTTCATCTATGTCCTTGATGCTATCCCATAGACTGCAAACAACCTCCAACTTTTCCTTAACCTCT
Source organism: Thuja plicata (assembly GCA_018584345.1). NCBI lineage: Eukaryota > Viridiplantae > Streptophyta > Pinopsida > Cupressales > Cupressaceae > Thuja > Thuja plicata. Next base: position 1,181,603 of record MU227092.1, on the reverse strand, counting down.
CCGGCCCCGCTCTGGAACTCATCTACCATCTTTACGACATCATGTGCCCAGATCATCATCTTGGATAATCTTGATAATCTACCCTGGTCAAAATCTCTAGCAACTAGATATAGGGACTCCATTCGTTCATTGAATTTGCTGAGGACGTAGTCCTCTGGGGTGCATGTTCTAGTGGTGAAGGGATCGACTCGTGATACCCCGACCATAAACGCTTGAAATAGGCCTAAGGGATATTGAGTTGTGGTCACCTTTTCTTTTAAGGCCTTAACTAGTTCCTTGCATACCTCAATTTTGAAGCCAAGTCTGGAGTACTAGACCTAGAGAGAATCATATGATTCATCTCCCAAAATTCTTGCCTTTGTGACGACCTCTTCTCCAGCATTGCAAATTTCTTCTAACCCGGCTATCCACCTGTCATATTTTTCCAAGTTTTTCTCCCATACAAGAGTGAAGCCATTTTCCTAATTGAGGAGAGGGTTGATTTGGTAAAGATCTGGGAGGGACACCACTAGGAATTGTCTTATGGAAGCTATCTACTTGGTGACCCACCCATCCACAGCCTGTGCCTTCTTCTTCATGGACCGAAGAGAATCCATGTCGCCCTACGTAAGTGGTAATCCAGAGGCAGAAGTTTCCCAGTGAATCTCGATTAGGGGCTGTGTAATTTCTACCAGAAGTGCGAGAAGATTTGCATTAGTTTCTCTTTCCTCCTTTAGCTTCTAGCCTTGTTTGATGTATCAGGCCTCTGCTGCTTTGGTGGCCTCTCTCAGCAGGTCCAATTCACCCTGCTTATCCCTTCTCCCCAGTGCCACTTCTATAACAATGTAATCTTTAGGCCTTACGGCCGCTGCATCTACATCTAGAGGAGGTGTTGTGACTGTCGCAACCATGCTTCCTATTGGACTAGTCTGGAGGGCATGGACTATTCGTGCCTTCTTGCGCTTCTGGGCCTCTGCACCTCGGGCCATCATTTCGGCCGGGGAGAGCGGGACACTTGATGCGATCGTCGGGGCCTTTCTCTTTCTTGATTCTACCAGCTATTAGGGCAGCTGGGTGACTTTGTTATCAAGACCTAGGCATCTGGATTCTTTTTAGAATCTAGTGGCATGTTCCTAGAATTTGCAGTGTCGTCGAGCTCCTTTTCTTTGTTTTGTTCCTATTGTTGCTCCTGTTCTCCAGAGGCTTCAGTATTTTCCGTTGTGTTGGCATCTTATTTTGTGATATCTGGAACTTCCTCTTCTCTGGCATCATTATCACCTGTATCTTTGGGGACTTCATCCCCCTTAGCATCAGTTGATCTGCCATTTACATTTTCCAAGACTTCTTGGTCACTCTTCTGCTATTGTTCTTCGACCTCATTGGCCTCGTTCGTTGGAACATTTTCCTCCATTAGAACGTCTTCCTCTATTGGAACATTTTCTGGAGGTGGGTGAGGTTTTTGGCCAAAATTTAACAATGCGGATGCTTTTACTACTCCACCAAATGTGCTCCGAGGTAATTGGTCACCTGGAGTTACCAAAGGTGTTTGGAGTGTGACGATTGGGGGTATGGTTGATCCCGTGGGTCCGGGTTCCCCAACCATCGAATGCTCATCTGTGATTTGCCTCGGTTCATCCTTGGTCTCTTGGGTTGGTGTTTTCTCCCACTCAGGTTCCCTTTGTGTCTCTTCCCGGACCTCCTGCTCTTCAGCAGTCTCTTGTTTCGGGACCTCTTCTTCCACGGGGACTTTCTCCTTTTCTTGGGCAGTGATCTCCTCCGCCGCATGATGTACATCCTCATGAAGGTTCATGAGCACATCCTCTTCGAAAACATCATCAAATTCATCGTTTGGGGAGAGGAATTAGAAATATTTTCAAGTTTAGGAGAGTCCAAACTGACATCAACTGGGGGCATATCTGGCATACCAGGATTTGCGGCTGCACTTGGAGTGGGGGTTACCTTTTTCTTCTTCTTTCTCAGTAATGGGACCCTGGTCTCCAAAATACTGGTAGACTCCGCCTCAGCGAAAGTATGTCTGCTCATCATTGCAGCCAACAACAAGGATCTCGCCGAGCGAGCAGATGCCATGGGTGTCACGAGGAGGCTGGAGGATACTTGCGTGTTTATGTGCTGGCTAACTAATCTTATTGACTCCATTTGTTTTTGTAGCTATACCATTATAGGGGTTGGGCCCTGGGGAGGTACCTTAGTCGGGGCACCCTCTTTTTCTTTCCCCTTACTTATGCTAGGTCCAGCAACAGCAGCAAAAGTTGAAGTGGACCTTCGAATAATTGATCCCTTCCGGGTGCTTTTGGGACACACACAGGAAAAATACTGGTGACTGGCCTCCAAAATTGGTTGACACACTCCCTCAATTATCAAGTCTTCTAGGGTGACCCAATCCATCGAAGGGAGATCCAACTTGTCTAATCCCTACCCTTTGTATGCTGGGTCTTCTAACGGCCCGTCATTTGAAAATCCCTTCAGAAAAGTCTGAAGGTCGAGCACCTTCATGAGTCCCTTAGACATCCATGAATGTCGAAGGGCCCAAAGGTCAAAACTATCTTGACAGTCTGCCCAAAAGTCTTCAATTTCTTCCTTGTGTAGTGGGGATGCCCGGGGGAGTGCCGAGGCAATCTTACCTAGAGGATCATAATTTTTCCTGGCGTGGTGGAATTCCACCAGTCCTAGGCTTTTCAACTCACTATCCACCTCCCTTGTTGTGGCAAGGCTGCACATATAATTCCCACATGAAACTGAGAATGAGATGTTGATGACCTTCTTCAATGTGAAGAAGACGTGCAGGTCTAGGATCTGCTAGCAGAACTCCAAAAGAATAATTCTATCCCCGCAATATCGGGGAAGAAGATAGGGTTTCTCAGAGAAGCCGGTCACCCGAATGTAGGTGTGGTGTTGAAACTGAATAAAACAATGGCCATAAGTACTGACCAGGTTCATCGCCTCCTACAATAATCAGTATCTAGAATCCCATGTAAGTGTCAGAATATTTTGGTAAATGAAAGCATCATTTACCCTACAGAAATTCAGGAAACTGAGTTCCCATTGGACCTAGGGATAATGATCCCATGATGTTAACTAGCCCGACCCATTTCCAAGTTCACCTACTGTTCCAAAACCTAGAAAATTTGGTCTTTGTTGGGCCAGTACCCATAGTACATATGATGTCATGTAGAACTTGGAACTCTGGACGACGCCCTTCAGCTGCGTATCCACATGATTGGTGATGATGGCTGCCCAGTTGAAAGTTTGGTTGTGGGTGGTGATGCAGTAAAGAAAGTAGTACATCAATGCCAAGAAATCCCAGGCATGGGGCAATCCGAAGATCCTGCATAGAAATATGGTGCCTGCTTGAATGGGCTCTTTGAAATCCCCGTGGGGAATTTCCAACTTCATCCTTTTATGGCCCCTCTTTGGGGATTTCAGTCATTGAGTGTTAAGGTATTGCCGGGAGACAAGAGCAGCTTCCTCAAACTCCTGTAATGACTTGGTTTGGTTGAAGATGACGGACCACTGGAATTGTGGAATCCCCAACCCTGAGGCAAAAGTAGTTGCATCCAGGGTGACGATTGTTGTTGGATATTGTAATGGCTAGGGATCGGCGAGCAGAATAGTTTGAGTAGGTGCATTGTACAATGTTGCCAATTGAAGTATCAATTCTAGTGATTGCATCAGACAGGGAAAGTTTGCGGCCTTTATAATGCCAGAAGCAGCCAAGTGAGTGGCCATATTGTCTCTGCTGGCCTTTAATTGATATATGGCTTGAATTAAGCCCTACATTTTAGCCCAAAGTCTGGGCTCTGTGTCTATTATTTCCTATACTTTGGAGTCCACCTTGGACCCCATGAGAACGCCCTCCTTTGGGTACTTGGAGGTCAATGGCAATTTAGCCAGCATCTTTTTGGCCTTGGTTTTTGTGGCCGCTTGGGTGGAGGTAGTAGGTAGCTTCGAGCTATCAGGAGGAGTGATCACCTCAGACATCTTCGATCACACAATCTGCAACCTACAATACTAGAAAACTATCAATACATGATATAACAATAATAATTATGTGGACTCTGGGGAAATCCTCATTTCGCACCTGTTCAAAGATGTTTAGCATATATCAAAATCCCAGAGTATTTTTAAAGATAAACATGAGTTAGATTATGATACCCACCCGGGGGTTCCGGGGTATTGGACCAAGTGACACAGATGGAATGGGGACCCTAGGGGGCCTTGGCACCCAGAGTCTGGAAGAAATAGCCGTTGTCGTGTCGACGTGACCAGTAGGAAGTCGTACTTGACTAACATGGGTTGTCATGTGGCCACGTGACGGGCGGTGTAAATGTCATTAATGGTGACAAGTGGGCTGACATGAGGGAAATTGAATGCCAGATGGGATGGGGTTTGAATTCCCACTCGTGGGAAATTAATCCCGCTATTAAGAAGACACAATAGAGGAGAGAGAAAGTCACCATAGATTGAACCAGTGAGGTGCTGAGTTCAAACCGTGGTGATTTCCTCTCGATGAGCTTAATAAAATGATTTAAAATGCAATGGAGCGCGAAGAGCTTGCCATGGCGGGGGAATAGACACGACATGATATAGAGAGCCGAAGCATATATACACCATTTATAGGATATTTACACTATATACAGAACTAAAAAAAACACCACAAGATAGCTTAAGATAATGTACAATATATACACTAGATTACAACTGCACAGAGGGCGGACAACCCTCTGGCAGGGCCAACCCACCAATGGGAGGCAAACCTGGAGAAAACGCAGAAAGCAGGAACGCGAACAAATGAAAACAAAAGCAGACAAAGCGAGCACCACAAAAAAACAAAAAGGAAGGCAAAAAACCAGAAGAAAAAAAACCAGAGGAAAAATGACAACCAACCTAGAACCACAAAGGACGCAAGGAAGATGAACATAGAAAATGCTCTGCAACAGGTCCACCTTCAAACGATCACAAGCAAACACCACAAATCACGCTCAATTAGCCACTAAGCATGGGGAGCAATTCACTGTTTAATCGCCTTAATCACTTCAATATCGCTCTGAATGCTCTAAGTGTTTTAATCGCGGTAACTATGAAAGTGACAAGTAATTTCCATTTATACCCCTAGGGTAAAAGTAGGTTGCACTTTTCTGACAACTCAAAAACCTCCAGACTCTGGGCCTAAGGATTCCATACGACCATACCTTCCCGCAAGAGAAGACATCATGGTGAAGAATCCCGGAGTCTGAAATCTATCTCTGGAAAGAACAAACAAACTTCGAGACTAGGTCCCAGAGACACGAGGAAGAAAAACAAAAGAGGGACAACCCTCGCGGGAGCAAAGCCCGAAGGGAAAACAAAGAAAACAAAAGAAAACAAGGGAAGAGCAAAAGCAAAAAGGGGGACCCAACATTTTTCCCACAAAATGTAGGGACGGGTATGCAAGGCATAACATCTTATAATTCATTTATTAAGGAAATTAGCTTATCCTCCTTAAGAGGACATTGACACTTTGCAGACACCTATTATGAATGTTGGCATTCATAGATTTGTGAGTCACTTAGTAACTCCTCTCCTCGTCCCTATTTAAGCGATGCTCCTCTCTCATTTATATGAAGTTATTGTAATGACTCTGTGTGTGCGCGCGCGCGCTTATGCCTCATTCATAATTCACAATGGTTTTTTCTTTTCTTTTCCCCTTTCAAAACTTCTTGTCTCCTTGTCTTGGATCTTTGGTGTATGCTCATAGTTTTTTCTTTTCTCATGGTAACAATCTTCTCTTTAAATAACTCTCTTGGATTCTTGTTTATTTCTTTTCTCTTGATTTTTTTCCTTTCAAGAGGAAAAAACATAAATTGAGGAATCTAATTACCAATCCCCATTTTCAAATACAACAAGTTACTAGCTAGCTCCAAAATGATAACTCGCATTAGATATTATTGAAGACATTATATTTTTCCATTAGTATATACAAGGAAAAACATGATCTGCACCATCAGTTTACACTGCACCAAGGAACAGGGTACAACACTACCCGACGCCAAGGTTACCTGATACTGCCAAGTACAAAGCATCCTGACAAACACTATTCAGTGTTACCCAACGAGTAACCAATAGTACAACCTGATGAGTAACCAACAGTACAAGTCAACGAGTAACCAACAGTACAACCCGACGAAATAGCAAAGAGAGGAACCTGACAGATGAAGGGAACCTGACAATCAGTTCAATGAAGGAACACTGATAGACTTTCAGTTCAACCCGATGATCAAGAACTGATAATCAGTTACATCCCGCAAAAAGTGGATCTGAATTTCCATGTCAGATAAATCACTGAAGTTTTATTTTTAGCTTCTTAATTTGTTTTAAAACCATTATTTGTGGAGAAAGCAATGTAATTATTATTGTTTTAATCAGTTTAACTATTTTAAAACATGCAAACTAAAGGATCAAGGTCAAGTTGTATACCTTCGATCAAGAGTTAACATTGTAATGCATGATTCTAGAATAGGTCAAATACTTGCATAATGGATGCTCAATCTATTGCAAACATGTTGTTGTTCGATGATGATTGTAGCCACAAAGAGCATCTAAGGATCAGACAAGAGAATTCATGCAGAAGGACATAAAAGGATCAATTCAGTTTCAAGAACAGAACACAGGCTACCAACAAGCAGGAAAAGGTATTAATCAGTCACTATAGGTGATATTCATATTATGAGAGTTTTAATGGATATGTGATCAACAATTATAGATTGCATACAGTCAGGTCAAACATATTGTACTTATTCTAACAAGTGTATTACACTTAAGAAATCCTTTCAAGAAAGGTGGACTTAACAGTCCTATTGTAAATCTCTTAACCGAGTGCACACTTCATTAGTGTTGCTAAAAGCTCTTAACATAGTAGATCTTAACAGGTCTCCACTTTAATACTCCTAATAGGGTAGATCATCAGAAGTGATCAATTGTAAGCCTTTACTGGCTCCCTTCCATTCTACAGATAGTGAAGTTTTTTGGGTGCCATCCCCACTGCAGTTTTTACTTCCTAACAAGAGTTTTCTGTGATATCATATCTTGTGTTGTGTGTTTATTACTTTCATGAATGTTTCTATGAATGTTACAAACAATTAAAGATTATGAATTAATATTACATGCATAAGAAAAAACATCAGATATGGTCGGTAATACAGTAAAGAATGATTACTACTGATCAAAGGTGAAAAGTGTTAAATTTTTTAGAGGTACTGATTCACCCCTCCCCTCTTAGTACTACTTCCCATTAATCCCAACAATTATTACTCAAAATTATATGAACCCATTCCCAAAATATCCTCTACACATGATTATTCAAGGAACAACATACATAAAAAAATCATATGTAATAGACTGCATTAAAAAAAAAAAGATGTCAACATCTATGTAGAGAATGCATTGCTTGCTCGTGCACCTACAAGTGTGTCTTCTTATACCATACAATCTATGCTAATCCATCTATACCTTCAAATTCCAATAAAATCCATTCATCCTTTACGAGGTCAATCCTTAACAGTATTCTAAGATGAATTCAAACATGTACCTTAGTAGATGAAATGAGTTTCTTAAACCAAAACAATTATTAAAAATAGATAATTAATTGTGTGAGGCATTCCCTAACAAACATCATCAAAATTTTGATGGCTTATCAATTATCCTTCTTAACCTTGGCCAATCACCATTGGTTACAAATAAGCCTGCATATGCCTCACAATCTACAACTTTGATCTTATGACAAACTTTTACTATTGTAGTAACATTGGAAACCATTTTTTTGTTAGCAAGGTGTTACCCCTGCATTTTTGCTTGTGTTTATATTCCCAGTTTTAGCCAAAATATTTAATTTGTTATTGTAAATTTATCAGCCTTAACCTTTCTCCTTTTTATTTTCCTTACTTCATTATCTTCGCCCCATTGAACCTCTTGAGTTGAACCTTTTCAAGTTCAAAGTTCAACTTTAAAGCCCTCGAGCGTGCCCCTCCCTTTTGCAACATAGTTAGAAAATTGGTATTTTCTTTCAGTCCGTTGATCTTGAACCGTTGAACCCTTCATGGTTCAAGGTTCATTGTTCAATCAGCCTTATGTTTTTGTCTTGTTGAATCATAGGGTGTCTAGGGCTAAGACATGTTTGATGTGCCAAGTTTTTTATTCATTGAACTTGAACCATTGAACCCTAATGGCTCAATGTTTACAGGTTCAAGGTTCATCTCATCAAAGGCGATGACATGTTATTGAAGGAGAATTAAAAGGGTATTTTGCATGTGTGACAATGTGATAGGTGTTCAAATTTGAATTTTTATAAATAGAAAGCAATGATGAGTATGTAAGCCTTCATGCTAAAATGACTAAAAATTAATAAGTTGTCAGTTGATGTCAAATCAGTAATTAATTCACATCATGATTATTAAGTTTTCACAACGTACAAATCTTGGCCAAGATCTTTCCCGCATTATGAGTAAAGGCAATGATTGTTTTCTTAAATTAGAAAGTCGTTAAAGCCAAAGTGAAGCCGTGAAGACTAAGGTAAATTGGGGCTTTCTTTCAAGGGAGTTGCAGGAATTTGACGAGAACAACAGGTGAGCCTTTAAAGAATCCTCCTCCGTTGTTGATTGTAATTATTTACAAAGTTGAAAATGGAAGTAGATTAACTGCTTGTGTGTGATTCTTCTATTTTTGAGAGGTTATTTCAAGGGTTATGTTCTATATTCATTATGATGCCTATGCTCCCAAACCAGGGTTGGACTTCATGCCTTCTCAATATTCTCCTTAAATTTGATGATACTGCCCTATTCCAAGATGAATTAGGGGATTTCCTAGAGAAAGCTAAGGACTTGACTCCAAATTCATTGATGGAGAAGATTGTACAAGGGGGGTTGGTTGAAGCAGTGACTTTCCCTATAGTTGCGTCTTTCCCTAAGTTGGTCATGGAGTTTATGAATAGGTATGATGCTGAGAAGAGGTGCATTTTGAAAATAGATGGGAACCCATTGGTTAGTATTAGTAGGGAAATAGTTATGGCAGTCATGGGTATACCAGAGAAGGAGCCATACAAAGATTGGAAAATTAGCATGGCATACTCTGTTTTCTTTGAAAAAAAATATTTACAAGAGTGTCATTGCTCGTAATTGGTTGTTGAAAGAACAAAAAGGAGGTTCAAGATTACCCAGGCCTCTAACTAGGGAGCATTTGAAAGCCGATGTAAGAAACATTGTAACCCTCTTGAACCAGGTTAAAGGCAATTCCCACATATTTTATTGGGAAGACTGGATGTATTTTTACATCCAAGTCTTACTGGGTGGACAAAGATACCTAGATTGGTCACAAATCATAGCAGATAGATTGCATGAAGTCTTGCCAAATTTTGTCAGATGTAAAGGTTTCTATATGTCCTCCTATCTCTTTTATAGCTTGGCATATTCAAGGGAGTGGAATGGCTTACATAACAAACCATGGTAGGCAGGCATGAGGATATATGAGTTTTACCCTCACCTTTAGAAGCAAAGGTATGCAAAGAACTCTGTGAGAGTAAATGGTGTTTTCCAAGGGAGATTGGTCTATGAACTTTAGGACAATGTGAACCAAAGAATGTAAAATGAAGCTATGCATTTAGTTAGTATATAAGGAAGCTACTTCATACAATTCACAAGATTCACTTACCTCAAAGTTAGAGGATTTGAAGACAACCCCTATAAGTTACCTAGATACACCCTTGATAGCCATATATAGATAGAAGTGAGCAGATAGTTGGCTCATATATATAAGAATTTGGGGGAAAAGGGGGACACTGGTGTTGAATTACCTATTGAACTGGGCCACTATAGTTGTAAAACAATGTCATACACCCTGAATATGGAGCTAGAGTTCAAGAAACTAAACCTCCAGCTATATACCACCAAGCCAAACTTTGATAGCACAGTTTTTCTAGTGAACACCTGAACATGGAAGATGGATTCCATCATGAACCTTATCTCGAGGACTAGTGGGAGAATTATGTGGATAAATTTGAAGTAAGAAAATTATTATGGTCCAGATTCACTTTAGGCCAAATCATCTCATTGAACCTAAATATGAACACCACAGGGGTCAATGAAGAAGAGAATGAAGATATTTTGGATTTTGTATTTGTTTAAAGGGTTCAAGGACAACCTCTTCCAGAAATAAATTGGGCCAATCAAGAAAATGATGATATTCAACATAGATCTTTCAACATCATAAGAAGAACAGAGAGGTGGCTTCAAAGTCATCAAGATGAAAAGGCCCTTGAACTCGAGCCCTAAGATAGCTCAGCCTCTCCCAAAAATATTGTTCCATAGCCCACTCTTCCTATTTATAATAAATATGTGAAGCCCAAAAAAGGACAAGTACTCGAGTTACTCAATCTAGGACAAAGAGAAAAAGTGGGAAGAATTCCAAGAACTTGGAGGTGGTAGACCTATACCCTTCCTAAGGGGTAGATAAGGATATGGATAGTCAGATACAAAAGGTTCCAGCCATAGAACATAATATGAAGGAAAAGGAAGCAGAGGGAAATATAGATTCATCTGGTGCTTTGATTCTTTTAGAAGTGAGTAATTTTCAGACACCCTCACCAAAAGCCACAATAGACGCACCCAACTGGTTGGAGGCCTTAGTAAACAAGAAATAGAGTGTTGTGCCTGTTTCAATACCCATTGAGGATATGGTAAGTAAGTGCCTGGGCAAAGCAAGTAAGCCCAAAAATCTTAAAATTGAGACCATGATGCATGTGGATGAAGATAAATGTCATTGGGTAGCTGAGATAGCTAGACTAGTCACAAACAAGGATGCAAAGAATGCTTCAGCCATAGATTTCATTATAGAAAATGTGAATATGGGACCTACCTCTAGGTTAGTTGATGCCAGGCATCTAGAATCATCAACAAAATGAATGATTTCCAAAACCTGGAAGGATGAAAGAGACAAGAAAGAACTCAAAACAACCTCAAAGCATATGGTCGAACACATCCATGCAATACAAAATCTAAGTCATGTACCAATTACACAAGCTTCACAGGATTTTGATCCAAAGTCACCAGCAAGCCAAAATCTCCTCGAGAAACTCCAAAGAAATAAGATGATAGCAAATGTCTATCATGATTGGCTCGACCTGATCGCTCAACAAGGTATTAATTATATTATTGATTTAGTCAAATTTCATTCCAAGGTGATGGAAGTGAGTAAAGAACTGGAGGTTGAAGTTAATTTGTGGGAAAAGAGAGAACCAAATTGAATGAGGTTGTGATACAAATGAATGAAGTTCAGAAGTATGGTGTTATGAAGTTTTTAGGGGAAAAAACTGTGCAGGTCTTGGATGATAATGTTCTATATGTCTCCATGAAAATATTGAATGACACAACTCTGTTGTTAAACAAGACCATGAAGAATCAACTAAAATGCTGAAGGAACTTATGGAGTTAACTGAAACTATACAGAAAGATCTGAAATGCATAAATATTCAGTTCTTGAAAGAGCATGGAAAAATGATCGAAGACATTGATGAGATGGTGAAAGATTTCAAGGATAAGATCACGGTCATTAAGGAGATCAAGGATTTAACCACTGATGACTTCTCACAATTGGCTAGGATTGAGGTCATGATTACCATGTGTTTGGACCACTTAGAAACTCATGCAAATAAGGTGGCCCAGATAAATAAAGATAAGGAGGTGTGGATGTTGGAAAGTAATCAATTTTATGTAAATATGATTTACTTTTTGGTTGTCATTTATGGCAACACATTTGGGTTTCAGACCAATTTCAGAATAGATAAGTTTTGGTGATTTAGAAATCGACTAAGTGTAGAAACAAAGATACAAAAGTGTTTTGGGTGCCGAAGATCAAAATCAATGATTTAGGGAAAGAGAGCTTAGAGGAAGATAGTATGGGGTATATATGACCTCGACCTAAGATTGATTTTGCTTTGGTTGAGTCTACGGTGAGTTAGATAGAAATGAAGACAAACAGACTGTAGTAGAACAACGAAACAGGGCAGTTTGACAGAAGCAAAGGTTGAGGGAGTATGGATTGGACTCTAGGAAATCAAAGTTGTATTTTGGTTGTTGATAACCTCCACATTGACTATGCAAGAGCACCAACTATGCATTTATTTTTTACTATATTAAATGTATTTTGTATTGAAGGTCGACTTAGTAATATTTGTAATATTCATACTGAGAGCCAAATTTGTAAAGTTGTGAGATATATATGTAAGATCTTTTTGATAAAGATTATGTGAACGAATGTATGGATGGATATGTTGGACAGTTGTTGAGCGAATATCAGAGTAGAGAATGACAGAGATCATTGAAGAACTATAAAGGAACTATCTAAGCACCATTGTTGCTTGTTTTGTTCATGATTAAGAACACTTTGTAACCCGAATTACATTGTAAGAGCTATAAGCTTAGTTGGCCCCTAATAGGGTGTTGTGAACCTTTAACAGGGTTGTTATTCCTCTAACAAGGAAATGTACTATGTAATATTCAGCTCCTAACATGGCTAGGTCTCCTTACAGGGACATTATACTTTAGTGCATGCTTGTGGGTACCATCCCCACCGGGGTTTTCCCTTGGCCAGGGTTTCCTCGAAAACAAATATGGTGTTATGAGTACTGTGTCATCTACTTATGTTATCTACTTTACTGCAAATGTATGATTAATAATTAATTTTTTGAATAATTTATCAAAGTACTATTATACTGATTCACCACCCCTCTCAGTATAATCCAATCCTAACAGTGGAGACAGAGGATTGTGCACATTGGGCTGACTTATCACCAAGCAATCGTCGCCTTCTCAACAACACACGTGGAATGGAGGAAAAATCACGTCATGTCATCCACTTCAAACCAGCCAACAGATTCAGCTAACATGCCTCAACCTTGATCGTGCACCATGATTTTAGGATTGAAATCAAATGGATTTACTATCTCTTATTTTGCTTCCTTAGTTAGTTTAGTTATTTTGGCAAAACTGTTTACTCCTCGCGGGAGTTTGTTTACTCTGGTTGTAAAAACTATCTAGCATGGTGGCTATAAGTATGTTGTTTAATGAATTTGAAAAGGTTTTGAATTTTAATTAATTAGAAGTAGAACATATAGAAGCTATCAAATTTTGGTGTGATATATTTTGTTTGAAGAACACTTTTATTTGAAAATAGAAGAATATTTGTTGCTTTTACAGTATCTGTGTATTTGTGAATCCTTATTCAATCTCTGTTGGGATTTGTTTATGGTGTGAAATATTTATAGTATTTCTTCATTCCGATTATGTTCATGTAAAAAGTTGGAGCGAATGTATGAAATTGTTTAATTAGTTATTTGGTCATCGAAAAAATCTGTGAGTTTTGTTTTAAGTGTGGAAAATTCTGCCTATATTCATTTGATGGCTATGAATGAATGTGGAAAAACCTTTTATGCTTTCTGGTTAAAAGTGTGTCTTTATTTAATTTTTCTGTAATTAATTCATTTAAGATCTTAAAGGTAGCTGGACCTTCAAGCAAAGGTTGATCTGATTAAGGTTCTTCCAACTGTGGTTCAATTTGTTCTTCGTATAGGGCACACGAGTCATTTTAGTTATAAATATTTATGCAAGGACAAATCTTTTAGCCAACCCAAGGTGAAAGTAATTCTCAACAACATTTTCAAATTTTATAAGATATAAGAAATGCATAACCATATCAACATGATTGGGAAAGACTTGTGAATCAGGCAAATAAAAGGCTAAATACTAAGTAGAAAGAAGAGTTTGATATGTCCAACCATTTATTTGCAACTAATGACTTGGCTACAATACATAATTTAAAAATGCTAAAACACTTAAACCTTCCTTTTGCAATTAGTGTCACTCAAAATACTCGACAAAAGTTAGGTAATTATAATGATGACAACTAACTATAACTAGAGGTACTAGTATGCATAATTGAGAAACTTATGTTAACAACAAACTTATGGATTCAAACTAGATTTGTAAAATCTATCACTTGGACAAATTAAATTTATTATCCATGGTTACAATTCCAAGCCCAATGATTTACCAAACTCTGTCATGTTTTAATTTGATAATTACATTGGTCCAACACGGGATGTTAAAAACCCCAAAAAATGTTCCCATCACTCTAATAACACGAGACAACTATATCCAACTACCACTGATCATTGTGTGGGCCATACCATTACACAAATTTGAAGGGCTCACATTAAATAGAGCTACAATAAAGAAATGAGAGACAAGGGTTGACATTTACAACTATATCAAGAGTTAAGTCCATTGAAGCTTTGTGCATAGAACCAATATTCTCTTTTGAAGATATTGCAAAATGCAAAACAATCCTTATACTGTCATTACAAAGAAAGAAGAAAGTCATTAACAATTACTTTCATCCTAGCTACTCTAGGTACAACCATCTACTTATCCCTTTTAGTTAGATTTAACATTTTTCCACCATGACAAAATTAAATCCTCTATCCAAAAATGTTTAGTTGAACAATGAATTTAAGATGACTACTAATCCATGACCCCATACCTCCCCCAACATATTAATGTATATATTGTTTTAAAAGGTAGTCCTACCTACTTTTTTTTAATAACTTAAAAAATTCTATTTTTCATGTGCTTAGAATTTTTCCCTAGCAATGGTTTTCCTCAATTGCAGATTAGAGTGCTCACCCAAACCTGCAATTTCCAACCATAACAAAAGTTTAGCATTGTAATTTCTAATAATTTATTCCACTCAGCTTATCTGTTACTATCATTTTATGTTTGGATCTCTTTGCTATAGCTGATACAACCATTTTATGTTTGGACCTCTTTGTTGCACCTGATTCTAACATTTTATGTTGAGATGTAACAAATTGAATTTGCTTAGAGTGTAAAACATGTCTACTTTTGAATTGATAAAAAACTGTAGATTTTAATTATAATAGATTCAAGTGCTTTGGCCAACATTTTATTGTCTCCATACTTTGGTTTGAAGGTAATTAACATCGATACATTGGAAACATTGAATGCCTAATGTAAGTGGGAAAACTATGCTTTTGTACCCAATCTTATCTGAGAATCAATATCCTTTTTTAGGAATTGCAATGGGTTAAGAAAAGTGCAGTGTGGATTATTTATAAGTTTTTAGATTTTTCTAGAAACA
This sequence comes from Thuja plicata, assembly GCA_018584345.1. Taxonomy (NCBI): domain Eukaryota; kingdom Viridiplantae; phylum Streptophyta; class Pinopsida; order Cupressales; family Cupressaceae; genus Thuja; species Thuja plicata. Next base: position 1,166,423 of record MU227092.1, on the reverse strand, counting down.
TTAATATTTCTAAAATTTTGGATATGGAGTATGTGTTAAGAGTAATATGAATAATTTATAATGTGTAGGGTGACCCTGTTGGCTATGAAATTTGTGTAGGAAATGGTTAAAATCTCCCACGCATTTGTGTAAATGCATGAAATCACACTAAATTATAAAATGAAGATGAATAATTGATTTAGGTTGGCTAAACTGTTTTGGCCTCGTTAAAATGCATGACATACAAATATCTTGTTTCTGTCAGGAACCTATGTGTTCCTTCTGTTTATTTTGTTAGTGTAGTGTTGTCGGACACATATGCTTTGTAAGTCATCCCATGAGTATATTTTATTATCCCACATGCATAGGTAGTATTACTTTTCTAGATCATACTTAGTATATAAGAGTAGGTTGAGGCCTTTGATGGACACCGACGAA
>MU227092.1:1123084-1160878 GCA_018584345.1 Thuja plicata | reverse complement strand
TAGTATATAAGAGTAGGTTGAGGCCTTTGATGGACACCGACGAATTTATTGTATTGAGCTTGCTCAAAGGAGGTTACCCCCTCGAAGTGGCCCGTGATCAATAGATTCATTCTGAGTTCTGCTATTGTTCTATATTCTGTTATTTCGTGCATTCTCACCATATTGCTGTAAGGAGGTTCATCTCAGTTTCAATTTTTTCAATTTATTATAGTTTTTGATGTTCTAACTTTCAAGTAATCTAACTGAAACATCTTATGAGTTTTGATACATATTTACCTTATGTGGGGGATGAAGACGCTGACATATTTCAAGGGTTGTATACTCTAAAAGGGCACACAAGATGAATAATTTATCTTCAGATTGCTAGGTATTTCCTTAATACTTTTTGATATGAATCAACTTAGAACAAGTGTGGAAGTGTTTTTTGTATTAGAGTTATATTCTCAAATTGTATGCCTATTTTATTTTGAGTTTGAGAAATTTCATGGTTTTCATGTACCATATTTTGATTGAGCTTAAAAGAGTGTAATACATATATACATAATGAGTTAGTCATCAATATATCTTTGACACAATATTCTTGCAATTAGATAATTTCACCTTTTTGTTTTGAAAATCTGATCTTTTCCCCGTGATTAATCAATTTGATCCACTAAAAAAACAAAATCTATTAGCACTGCATTCATGAAAAAAGTGTGTGATTGCTAGGATATTTTGATCCACTTTAATTGTGAGGGTGTATAAGTAATATCTAACTTATTCTACTATGTCAAAGAATTTAACCCCACGTGGCAACATGGTGAAAAAGTTTATTTGAGATCTACGATTAATGAAGAGGCTAACATTTTAATCCATCAACATCTGAAATGTGAAACTAGGGGAAAGGACCTAGTAGCCGCACACCCTAACTTTGTGCACCTACAGATCCTAAACCGTATGTCAGATTTTGATGATTTTTTCGGTATGTCTTTGTATGTGAGTTAACTACTTAAATCTAAGGTTTCAACTTTTGGGTATTCACGAATCACTCTATAGAGACCGTCGAACACAGAGTGGTCAAAAAATGACATTTTCAAAGTGCCGCCTGATACCTGCTTTGTTCTTGCACTAATAGTCGTTTACTAAAAAATGCTAGTACTTGTGGCCAAATGTCCCAATTGTTGTTACAAAATGTCCCAATAGTGGTGTACAAATGGGCTAATTACCAACCAAAAAAGGTAAAAAATGATCGGCTATCAGTACATGTGTAGTCGACTATTGGTACATGTGTTATCATTTTTAGGGTTCCTTTAGTGTTAGTAATTGGGGGGTCAAGATGACATAAAAGTCACGGTTATTGGACCCCCTAATAGTTACTGGGTCTTTTCCCCTAGTAGATGGAAGGTACCCAAAGAAGAACATGAAGAAATGACTTGTAGCTACTATAGCGAGGGAGTTGCGGGAATAGAATAACATTTCATCAAAGAATGTGCAATGTATGAAGATATCCACAGTCAATTTGAAAATGATTTAAAGGTGGACAACTTGAATGAGCTTTTTGAAAAGGCAAAGACTTCACAAAACAAATAGTTTCTTACTCGAAATTCATAACAAAAAAAAGCTAACATGAAAAAAAAACTTTAAAAACAAATTAAATTGGTGTGTCTTGGTCCCTTAGACCACAAGATCTTGTAGGCATCATTAAAGTACATTCTTTCATTCTAAAAAATAGTTTTAAATTCAAAAGTGACACTTCACCTCTATCACCTCTATCGAGAACAAAAATAATTTGCACAAATAAGAGTTCAAATTCCGACCGTTAAAGAGTCATGCTTTTCCACCCTCCCGCGTTTCCTTCCCTGTATTCTTTCATTCTTTCACAACTTCCTGCAAGCAAATCTTGCACATCGGCTATATTACTCGAAACCTGATAAAATATGGCTAGGGTTTCAAAGTTCTCTACAGCAATGCAATTCTTTTACTCAAAATATGTTTCAAGTGCGCGTAGCGTCACTGTAGCAGCACATGAGCCGATACTATCCGTTAAATCGTGTGCGGCTTCTCCAAAGGTGGAATGGAAGAAGGTAATAGTTCGATGTTCTGATCTCGTATTTATCAAGAAATCTTGTGACAATGACGAATATTACTGTTAGTTTTCATTTTTTTCGTATTTAATCAGTTAAATTTGACGTTTTCTAAAATAATTGAAAAAATCTTATGCTGGAAACGTAGAGGAATGAGAATTTCTGATACGACTTCTAAAAATTCACAGCAAAGATATGTAGATTTTCGTGAAGTGCCCATATGACTTCTATGGGCCTTGATTCTGTCCAATCTTTAAAAATGAAATAATTCTTTATCGTTTTTACTGTAAACGCGAGTTTTGCTAGATTTTTGATTGATAAGATGCACAATTAAGATGGATAAACGGGTGGCTCTCCAAAAAGCTTGTTATGCGCCTAGTACCTATTTACTATCTCAAAACTCTGTAGATGTGCCCACCATGATTATAACCTATCAGGGTGTGCAGTTGTTTACAAGATTGTTTCTGCGGGGATCGAGTAATCGGTGGTGACACCTCCATTCTCCTTATCCCCTGCATCTACCTCTCTCTTTCCCATGCTATTTTTCTGACGGATTATTTGATTCTAAGATTTTATCCTTCTAGGCTTCTCCTTTTTGTGTCCCCGTGTTTTCCATTACCTCCTCTGAAGGGCGCTCGATGAAAGATAAATTTTAAATTAATTTCTCAAGATTTATGTCCTGGGTAATGACTGCAAATAACTATGCCATTGTTCCGAATATTGTTATGTAGGGAACATGCTGAAAAGACATTGTTTCTATAAGTGCTCAAATTCTCCAATCTTTACGGAAAAGCCTATGTCTGCAATTTTATTTTCACTTGTGCTTGTTACATAGTGTGCAATGTGCATGTTAGAAAGAAATGTGTATCATCATGTATTCCATTTTAGCTATATATCTTGTACTCATTGTAATCCTATGAAAATTTCAGACAGGGCAGCTTCAGCGCACGATTTCAAAGGGTTTTAGTAAAGCTGGGGTGGGACTTCATTCTGGAGATGAAGCTGTTGTGAGAGTCTTACCGGCTATGGCTGGAGAGGGCAGGTATTTCATTATTGATAAATATATGGTCAGGGTTCCTGCTTCCACAATGAATTTGACTGATACCACTCTGAGTGTTCATGTTGGGAAAGGTGGCACAAGTGTGCGTACCATAGAGCACTTGCTCTCTGCTTTGGAAGGGATGGGCATTGACAATTGCTGCATTGAAATTGAGGGTGGCAATGAGGTAATTTGATAGGTCTATCCGTTTATTATATTGAGTTGTTTATATTTCCCGTTAAAGCAGCTTAGATTCTACTATATCAAGCTTAGTGCGCAACTGTTTATATTTCCCTTTAAACAAAATTATAGTCTATTAGCTATTGATTTTTTGGGATTAACTGCATAGAGCACTGGATGCTCGAGTAATTCCTTCAATGAACTGACTCTGTCTAGTAGTGTTTCATGAGAATAAATCTCTCTGCTTGATTGATCCACTTGGCATGCATTGCATTGGTTGACTCTCACATGGGTGAAGAGGATTGGGATGGAAACTAGAAAAATGAACCACCCCATAGACTTGATAAATATTATTCAATTTGTAGAAAAAGTTAAGAAAGTAAGTGCTTTAGAAAATATAACATTGACAAGTGTCATCTGTTTTTGGTCTTATTCTTCCTTTTTAGTTCCATATAAAATTATAAGCTTTGCTTCAGACGATGTGCATTGTGTAGCAATTTAATTTCTTCATTTCCCCCTTTGATGTCAAAAACTTGAATGGTTTATGTGACTTTGTATACATTTGCATTTCTATTTCTTGGTGACATCTGTCCTCAAGTACATGCTAAGATTTTTATGCAGAAATGGTGGCATTTCAAACTTGTTTGAAAGTTTAAACGTTCATGCTGTTGTTTAAAATTATGTAATGCTCTGCATTATGGGTTTTGTCTAACAGTAAGTATGGGAGCAATGACCAAGCAGTGGTTTAATATTTCAAATATCTTGAGCTCTTTCATTTTTAAACAGTTTATGGTCTCATATAAGGTGGAAATAACTGGTAGATTGCACCTCAATAAGTGGAGGGATTGATATTCAAATGTTTTCTTTTGTAAATTAAAAATTTAGCATCTGGGTTCTATTACTAAACTTAAAATAGAATTACATGATATCTACTTTTGATTCATGTGTAGGTGCCTTTATTGGATGGATCTGCATTGGAATGGGTAGAAGCAATAGAGGAAGCTGGTACATGTATTGCAAAGAATAATTTTGGCATGGATGTGGAGAAGATGGCTCCTGTAGTCTGTGAACCATTCCACGTGATCAAGGGCGAATCATTTGTAGCAGTTTATCCTGCACCATCCACCCGTATAACTTATGGGATTGACTTTCAACAGGCAGGTAGATTTATTATTTTAACAGAGACTATTCATTTTATATTACTTCGTAAATTATGACAGAATTACATAGACATATGAGATTTGAGATAATTCCTGTGCAAAAGCAAGGAAAACCAGCACTTCTTCTTTTGAACCATCAATCAATATCTTTCGTAATCATATCCAATCTAGATACAACATGTTTTGCCAAATTTTTTGTAAAGATATCAAATTCATGTAACTGCAAAGCAGAACAATATCCTTGAAAGGTTATATGCCTTTCTAATCCAAGCTGCCCAAGCTTGGCATATTTTTGAATTTTCATGGATCTACTAACAAAAGGATTTACAGTATTTTGTATCAATAAAAGATATTGAATCCTATCTTCTTGCCATCATAGAACATGTACATGGCATAGGATTTTAAGATACATGGTTGTTTAATGGAAATTATATCCTAAAATCATATTTTCCAATTTATATCCCATGTTCCACAATCATGAATTGGTTATTTGTTCCCAGTTTCTATAGATCTGAAGATATACAATGTAGACACATAAAGGTGTTATACATAATCTTGGCTTTATTAGTATCTTTTCTGGAGAAGCAACAATTCAGATACTCTCTTCTTAAATTCAGTTCTAGCATTCAAATATTTTCATCAAACATCACTTATTAGGATAATGATGCAGCATTTTAAATCCAAACAAGATGAAATGTAAGGCTTTGTCCAACACTGTCATAAAGATTTTGAAATGATCCTGAGACTTTATTGGCTCTTCTATGATTCCAATACCACAACCAAGACAAAAACAAACAACTAAAATGACTCTGATTTCAGTTCCAGTCTTGATAGCAAAACAAAATATATAGCTTCTTGTCTACATAAGCAATAGGGAAAACCTTCACCATATAGACTCAGATTACTCAGCTCCACAATTTTACCAGTTTAATACACTTTTTAGTTTTTAGGCTGCAGACCAGAAGTCACTTTACAATCAGAAATCTGGTATTTCATAGCTAGTTACAGTTGCAGGAATCTGACCTGGCATAGGTAGTCTCTGTAACTGATATACCTTACGGGCGAGAATCCCCTCTGACAATTTTGATAATGACTGGGCAATAGCTGCCTAATGTCTTGCGTTTAGAGGCACAAGCAGATACTGCTTCTGCGGATTCCTAAAGCTGCACACAATCTGTTCTTCGTCTTCAGTGAATTGAGCCAGACGTGAATCACATCTCAAGGAAGAGACTCAGATTGATGTCCGACTTCCCAATAAATGCGCTTGAAGCATGAGCAGAGCTAGCAGGAGGGATTTCATCCTGTCAAAAGGGTTCCCTCCAGGTTTCCTTCTAGAAGAGGTAGCATTCCTTGAATGCTTTGCAGAAATATAATTCTTGGATGCTTTTCCTTCACTGAGCACTTGTACATATATGCTAAACTAAACTGCCAAACTTAGGGAAAGGTTAGCCTAAGCAAAATAACCACCTAGAGGTCAGCCATACAACTGCTCTTTTTGTTAATAATTACTTTATTTAATAAAATTTTGGTCACTGTCAGATAGCTAGGCCAACCTGGCAACTAACTGAGATTATTACAGTCCGCCCATCCCAATGTTGTTTTCCCTCAAGTAACTGCAGATTTGGATCCACATCTTCCCCAGTTGCCTCATCCGTGTCCTCATTGAAGACTACCTCTACATACTGTTAAGTGTATTTGTCCGTTAACCAAACAACTACGACTAGGTTGCCACGGTTCTCTGTATGTGAAGCACAGCTTTTTCCTTTGGAGCTTGTTTTTAGTCGTCTCCATTTGATTTGGCTTGGGCGGTAGCATGCTCTTTTGGAAAAATTTCTTAAATAGCATTAAAGTTGCTTGCTTGGAGCTCAATCTATCTTTAGTCACCAAATCTTGGCAAAGCCCTTTTGATAGCATCTTATAATGAGCTTGGATCAAATGCCCTTACCAAACCTTTAAGTGGTTCAGCTAAGCATTCCACAAAGAAGACTATAAGCCTTTTCTATGACACATCGGAAATCATTAGTGCAAAGCCCCTAAAAATCCCTGACATAATCTTTCACCTTAACCTCTTGCTTCGATTGTGCTAACTCACTAAAATGAGTTTCTGGATCCTTCCTATCGAACCTTTCTATCAGCCTTTGATTGAAATCCTCTAATGTGGTGATTGATCTTTGAATCACGCCCTTATGTTACCATGCCATGATACCACCATTTGTGAGCCAGACCTTCAAGATGCAAGTTGGCAAATTTGATATCCTCCTCTTGAAGCATTGGGCTCAATGAGAAATATGTATCTAATTTGTGCAACCAAGTGCTTGCTGAGGAATTGCCAGCATCATCAAAAGTCGGAGTAGTGATTTTTCCCAAACGACGCTGAATGTCTTTTCTCTCTTCACACCTCCTTCCATGCCTAGTTGCTTTCTTCATTTCATAAAAATCTTTGAAGGTCAAATTGTTGCGTATGGCAAGGCTTAAGGCATGGTATGCATTATGAAGTCTTGTCGTGTCTTCCTCTGAATCAGGTTGTTCTTCCCCAACACTGACTGGTGCTTCTTTGTCCGAAAATTTAGCCCCGAAGGTTATTGTATTAACTGAAGCTTTCCCACAACTAGCTGAAGTTTTTCCTCCACCAGAACTGCTCTCTTCAATATTATTTTTAACGGGTCTATCAACACTTTTGTTGGCTCATTCCCCTTAAAAGTTGAACCATCTCCCTCATGGTATCCCTCATGCTGGTATGGATCTCTCTGTTCTCCTTAATGAATTCTGGGGAATTTGCCTCATTTTTGTCATCCATTGCCTTCTTTTCTCTTTGCTTGTATCTCTGATCATTTTCACCCTTGAATCTGTTAAAATTTGAACCAGAATAGAATTTGCACAAATGAAATCATAAAAACAAAACAATCAGATCACACAATGCATTTATCCTGGGAAAAACCCTCCTCATCGAGGGAAACAACCCAGCCCACCAAAAGATAGTTCCTTTATTAAGTTTCTCAAAACAAATTACAAAACTCTGCTCCTTTCAAAGTCTCTAATAGTCGATGATCACACATTGATCTAAGTTTATACTAAGACAAAGTATTGCTATTAACAACTCTCGATACATCAATTATTAATATCTCAGAACGTAACTTGAACACACACACAAGAAAGATACATAGAACCGTATCACAACTGGCTCACTGATCTGAGACAGTAATCACGATACAAAAGTTTTTTCTCACTTCAAAATTACATAGAAGTCACATACATCTCCGTAGAAAACAGGACAATAGAATAGCTGAAAAAACTCCTTGTGATTATCTCTAATACGCACGAATAGACTATCACTGTCTATAACTGATGAACATGCAAACCGACATCACAAAAATGAATAGACACATATAATGCTGCTGTTCGGAATACAAACAACCTCCAACAATAATGAATTGACACTTTTATAACCGATGCCATTGAATAGATGAGTCGACGTAAATAGGAAAACCGTTGACTCATTAATATAAACATAACCAAAACAATTTGAATCCAGAACGGTAGGCAGAGAAGATAATAGGACAACAAAGATGAAGCCAAATCAACATCCACATGAAGTCCAACAGAGACGATTGACAAATCAGCATATGTGATGAGACAAGTTGGCTAAAAATGAACAATATAAAAGAGAGGAGAAACCCGATGCCAACAGAACATTAAGGCATAGACACTCGAAGTCATATACGCAACACTTCAACAAAAATGAAGGAACAAGCACAAAATTCTCCAGATGAATATGAAACTCTTCATAAGACCGACTGAGAACAGGAGCAGAGAATAGGAACTTCCAATAGCAGCATCAAAAGAACTAACAAGTGTAGAGATGATCAACACAGGTGAGATCTGTCTCGCAGCTATCAATAAATTAACACTCCCTCTTAGCAAGAGAGAGATCTTCAAATTGTCATCTCATGACAAGTGCACGAAGTTGCAATCAAGACAATGTCAACAAAAATCTCATCATAGATTTTCTCAATAAAATTGTTATCACAACATAACAATATTCACCATAGCTACTCCTAGAGGGTGAATTAAAACAAACAGAAAATAAAGTCATGGAGTCACACACATGACTTCCACCATGGCTACTCCCAGAGGGTGGATCCACCATGGCTACTCCCAGAGGGTTGAACAAGGGAATTCACCTCAAACTTCTCTCGTAGAGAAGAACTCATTAACAAGGGATTTCACTTCAAACTTTTCTCGCAGAGAAGAACTCATTAACAAGGGATTTCACCTCGAACTTCTCTCGCAAAGAAGAACTCATTAACAAGGGATTGCACCTCGAACTTCTCTCACAGAGAAGAACTCATTAATCATATGCAAAGAATCACTGAAGCTGAGACTCTCTCTCCGCAAGAGCATCATTCTTCACAATACCAAGCTTATCCCAGAAGTAACAGAACTTCACTCTCGGAAGTGGCTTGGTGAGAATGTCCGCAGTCTGCTCCTTTGTAGAAATGTACTTGAGCTCAACTGCATTCGTTTGAACCATGTCTCTCAAGTAATGATATTTAATTTCCACAAGCAATTTTTGAAGCCACAACTTCTCTTGCAACCACACAAGCTGCAACATATTCTGCTTCAGCTGTACTTTGTGCAACACAAGATTGTTTCCTTGCTGCACCAGGAAATCATAACCGAACCTAGGCTGAAACAACATCCTGAAGTGCTCTTCTTGTCAGGCACACACCCTGCCCAATATGAATTAGAGAACCCCCACAAGTTTAGCTCTGCACATGAAGAATATTTTAAACCATATCCCACTGTACCACGAACATATCTCAATATGTGTTTGGCTTCCACAAGGTGATTTTGTCTTGGTTCACACATGAACTGACTCAAGGTATTAACAACCTAACATATGTCAAGCCTTGTGTTAACCAAATAAATTAAAGAGCCAATTAATTGCCTGTACATAGTAGGATCAACTAAATCTGAAGTGGCTGCAACCTCATGTAGCTTTTTCAGATTTGCCTCCATAGGAGTCACCATAGACTTACATTCTAAAATGCCAAATCTCTTCAAAATATCAATTGCATATTTCCCTTGACTCAATATTGATTTCATTTGGCCTTTGCCATACCTCAAGCCCAAGAAAATAGTGTAATAATCCAAGATCTTTAATTTCAAATTCAGAAGCTAACTCCTTACATTTGACAATGAGATATCATTACCAGTGAGAAATAAATCATCAACATACAACACTAAAATCAACACTTTGTCATCACATACCTTGAAGTATAAATTTGGATCAGCTTCATTCTTTAGGAAGCCCAAGCTCAAAAGATAATGATCAATCCTCTCATACCAAGCACGAGGGGCTTGTTTAGGGCCATACAAAGCTTTTTTCAGCCTGCACACATGTGAGTCTTTGTCATGAATTACAAAGCCCTTTGGCTGCTCAATATAAACTTCCTCTTCAATTATGCCATTCAAGAATGTTATGTTCACTTCCATTTGATGAAGCTTCCAACCCTTAACTGCTGCAACAACTATGATGGTTTTGATAGAAGTGTAACGTGCTACAGGTGCAAAGGTCTCTTCATAGTCTATGCCTTTTGTGAAAAACCTCTAGCTACAAATCTGGCTTTATATTTTCCTACACTCCCATTAGCTGCGTGTTTAATTTTGAACAACCATTTAGAAGAAACAACAGATTTATCTTTAGGCCTAGGAACAATGTCCCACACATCATTTTTTATGATGAATTGATGCTCCTCCATCATGGCATCTTTCCACACTTGCTGATTTGAAGCCTCTTCAACATTGGAAGGCTTGGATGCAATAATGTGACTCATCAAAGCTACATAACCAGTAAACTTGTGAGGCCTCTTACTCTCTCTAAAAGTCCCACGGGGGGCTGCATATTTTTCAGCCTCTTCCATAGTGTGCCTGACCCATAATGGTCTTTTCTTATTAACTGAAATATTACTGGGACTTGCCGAAGTATCTATAGAATCAACTGGATCAACAGGGTCTTCTAAATCTGTATTCTCCCTCTGAATCTCTGAACGTGGATCTGGATCAGCCATATTTATGTCTTGAGGATGCTCAAAGTCTTCTCTATCAGATTCCATGTTAGATTCTTTGGATTTCTTACAAGATACATCTTCGTAAAAAAAACATCCCTGCTGATTTCAATTTGCTTTTGACCAGGAATGTAGATTCTGTATGCTTTTGAAGATTCACTATAACCAACAAAGATGCCTTTCTTTCCTGAAGGTTTTAACTTTAAAAGATTATAATAAGCCATTAAAAACTATTATCAATAAAGTGAGACTTTATTAATAATTTAATAATCATGAGTTCGGCCTATTAAATTCCTTCCAAGAAGTCAACTTTGAATCCATATATTTACTGCCAAAGCTAAAAACCCAATTGCCTTGCCAAAAGTAGTAACTATTTGAAATTAACTTACTATAAATAGTAAGTCCCTCAAAATGAGCCAAACAATAAATGCGAAGGCAGGGACCTGACCCCAAATAAACATTGAAGAGAAGTGATGTCCCCACTGCTCAGGTAACAACTCAATCCAAGGATCCTCAAACCAAGACATTAGCCCACGAGGGTTGAAATGATGAGCTAACAACTCAACCACTGATATTGGCTAGAAATGGGACATTACATAATTATTAATAGTTGACATAGCTGAAGACTAGGTTGGCTGAGCTTGAGCAATGTGCATTTGAGCATTCAAGGGAAAGATATAGGAAGTTATGGTCAAAACAAGCAACACACCAAGGAAGTGTATGAACTTCAGGATTAGTGAAGCAATTGAGAACTATTGGGGATGCTTCTTTGGATTCAATGGTAGCAAGTATATATCTAGTCCCCAATTTCTTGATTTTGTTTTCCTTTTGTTTATAAGTTTTGTCAGATTGGATTCCAACTTTTTTTGGAGTAGACAAATGTAGAAAGAGGTATGTTTTATTAATTATTATGTTGTTATGAATGTTCGTCTTAGATGGTTTGCATTACATGGTCATTATGAATAGTTAAACCAATGTTTGTGTCGTAACTGATAGTCATTGGTCTTTCAAATAGCATTTCCATTGTTTGGGTAAGGGCACTAATTTTTTGATAGGTCCTACAAAGCATTGTATTTAGCACAACCTATGAAATTAAAACAACATTCTATATATTCTTTGTGTAATTGTTCCTTGATATGAATTGTAATTCCACTCATTCTTAGGTATTACAACTCATGGTTTGGTAGTAGTGATCTTAGATTTAATAGTATAACCTTGATTCATAAAGGAAGAGACACGTTGAGTAAACAAATTGACTTTTTTCTGTTTGCTGATGATTATCGTGAAAAAGTAAGACCACTAAGACATGCCTGAATTTTTTAAAACTTATCTAGCACCTATCACCATTGATCAATAGGGTTCGCATCAATCATAAGGGATGCATTGTTTAAGAACCCTGCTAGTTCTACCCGTGAAAACTCAGTTTTAACCCTTTGGCGTTTTGTCAAATAGTTGGCATGCAATCCTTAAGTTCTGATTTCTGGATGTATATATGTGTTTGCTGGTTTATATTTGAATGATTTTGTAATTTCAACATATACCAATGCATAAAATTCTAATTATCTTGCAATCTATGCACAAATATTTTACCTTGTTTCAATTCAAGAAGCAATGATAACAGTGCATTGAAATGTAACTTTATTTGAAATATATAAAGGAAACCTGGAGCTGATCGCATGTATTGCTGATCATCAAATATGGAACGCAGCCCACTGAAAATGTATATATACTTGACGTTAATGCTTGCAAACTTAGAATGGAGGCACCCTCTAGCCAAACTCTGCCCTTTTATGGAATGCTGTAGCCTCTAGAAGACCTGCGGCTGATTGGAAACCCCAAATGCAGACCCTTCTATGGCTGCGATCTGCATTCATCAACAAACCCCTGCCTTTGCAAACTATTTCTGAGATAAACGCTGATTCTTCCTCCCAATTCATTCACAATATGAAGCACAATTGATGGCTCTGATTTAAACCACCTACAGGCACAATTCATTGGCAAAAGATCACCAATTCAAAGTGCAAACTCTGTATAGAATTCACAATTCTAACAGCTCTGGATATACTGAAACCCTTGGCTCTCCACAATACAAATTCACCAAAAACAAATGCACAATCAAATCCCTTTTTTCCCTTGCATTGAAAGCATTTATAATTCTCAAATGCAAATAGGCTGGAAGCTTCAAGTTTATTCTCCACATAACATAAAAACATATTCGCTTTTGTTCCAAAGTTTGAAATATAATATTTTATTATATTTCCCTCCAAGAGCAACTTTATGTTATTATTTAAAATTGACATATAATAAAGTCACTTTATTAATTTAAACTCCCCCATTGCTCCAAAACTGACCTTTCCACTGATATACTGATATTCAGACACACCAAGTCCTTGTTTCATGTGCCCGTGATTTAAAATTTCTCATACCGATTCCAATGAGCTATAACACTAAGGTTTTCATTAGACAATTTTGATTAAAATAGCAACCTTAGTAAATTTAATTAAATTATAAGCAATAGTACACCCAACTTGCGAAAATGACTGAAAAGCATCCCAATCGAAATCTGACAGCACATGAGTGATCCCGGTGATGAAAGATGATAAAAGCGTTTGACTGGGTGACTTACTAAAAATAGATGCTCCCTCCAAGAATCTTGGAGTCCAAATCAGAAGTTGGAAATGACATCTGAAAGCGTTATATAACTCTTCTAAATCATCTGAGCTCATTGGAATCATCAATTGACTTACTATAAATAGTAAGTCCTTCAAAACAGAGCCAAAACCCTCTGAGCAACCTAGCTTTAGAATATATGGAGGGTTTGGAGAGATAAACACTCACAATTGTCCTATGGAGAGCCAAATAACTCCACAATAGGGTCCTCTAATCACCAGTATTAGCCTACAAGGACCCAGTGATGTATTTTAAGTTGATGCAAAAGTTGACGCGGATGCGTTCGGGCGTGTTCGGATGCTACTTAGATGTGTCCAAGGCATGCATCTAGGCATATCGATTATTACACAGGTAATTGGTAAATATTTGAATGAATTAATGAATGAGCAAGATGCTCATTTATAGTTGACAAAGACAATGTTTCTATTACGAAACAATCATTGTTATTAGAAACATTCCAATATCTAAAGAATAATAGCAATGTTAGAAAGATTCTAATATTTACAAGATTTACAATATTGACCATTAAAAAAATAAAAAAACAAGATATTACGAAGATATTATTCTAATACCCCCCCTTATTGGTAAATTTGTCAACTATACTAAGGAGCCCTTGGAACTTAATAAACTTCTTTGTAAGTAGGGAATTGGTGAGAATATCTGCAGTTTGGGCCGTTGTAGGAACATACTACAAATCGACGCATCCATCTTCAACAAGCTGACAGATGAAGTGACAATGAAGCTCAATATGCTTGATTTGTTCATGGAAGACTAGATTTTTGGCGAGTTTGTGCACCCCTTGATTGTCACAGAAGAGGGGTGAAGGGCCTGCTTGAGACATTTGAATGTATGAAAGCATCCTTTGAAGCCAGACCACCTCACAGGCTGCTTTGACTATTCCTCGATATTCAGCTCCGGTCGAGGAAAGAGATACAACCTATTGCTTCTTATTGGTCCAAGTGATAGTACCTATGCCCAAACTAAAGACGTACCCCTAAGTGGTCTTTTTGTCATCAACAAAGCCTCCCCAATCTGAATCTGTGTACCCAACGAGTCTGGGATCGTTGGTACGTCCACAGAGGATACCAAAGTTGGAAGCTCCCTTTACATAGCGTAGGATGCTCTTTGCTGCAGCCCAATGCTCTGAAGTAGTTGTCATGAAGCGTGATATGTAACTCACTAAAAAGCTTAGATTAGGTCTAGTGGCGATGAGATAGATTAAACTGCCCACTAGTTGCCTGAATGCAGATTCATTCTCAACTGGAGAACCAGATTAGGTGGACAACTTCAGGCCAAACTTTATAGGTGTAGACACAGGTTTGCAGTCTTGCATTCTGAATTTGTCTAGCAGAGCCCTTGCATACTTAGACTGAGAGATGAAGATGCCATGAGACTGCTGCCAAACCTCAACACCTAGGCAGTAGTGTAGAAACCCAAGGTCGGTCATGTCAAAAGAGTGGCATAAATTCTGTTTGATTTCCGGAATCAAAGATGTCGAACTGCCAGTGATGATCAAATCATCAACATAAATAACCAGAAGGATGATGTCATTGCTAGTAGTCTTGACATACAAATTTGAGTCAGAAGGACTGCTCTGGAAACCCTGATCTATGAGGTACTTATCAATTTTCATGTACCATGCCCAAGGAGCCTGTTTGAGGCCATAGAGTGCTTTGTTCGAGTACCTGGTGTTCTTTACAAGCAACCTTGAATTCAGGAGGTTGCGTCATGTACACCTCATCCTGTGATTCACCATTCAGGAAGGCACTCTTGACATCCATTTGATGGACCTTCCATCTACACTGAGCTGCCATGGCTAGGACTAATCTGACGGTGCTCATCTTTGCTGTCGGAGCAAAGGTCTCCTCATAATCAATTCCTTCAAGCTGAGAGAAGCCTTTGGCAACAAGACGAGCCTTGTACTTATCTAAAGTACCATGAACCTTGTATTTGACTTTGTAGACCCATTTGCATCCGATGCTCAGTCTTCATAGCTTCTTCCCACTCAGGTATCCCTTTTTCCTCTATGTATGTTTGAGGCTCATACACACTGTGAATGTTGGCCGTGAGAGAAAAATTTATAGAATCAAAAGGTTTTCTTTTCTTTCGAGCAGTTCTACTCTCGACGAGCTCATCATCATGAAGATCGCCAATCGTCTTAGCCCACCATTTAGGCCGAAGAGTAGAAGTACCAACATCAGAAGCAGGGGGTATAACAAGATCATCATCATCAAACAGAAGATCAAATAAATCCTGAGAAAAATTAGGTGGTGTTGTTGCATGTCTGGGTGATCTTGTAGGAGAAGGAACTAGTGGAGATGTAGGGACAAGAGCAATTGGAGCCTTCCTAGTTGGAGCCCTCCAACTACACTAAGGAGCCCTTGGAACTTAATAAACTTCTTTGTAAGTAGGGAATTGGTGAGAATATCTGCAGTTTGGGCCATTGTAGGAACATACTACAAATCGACGCATCCATCTTCAACAAGTTGACAAATGAAGTGACAATGAAGCTCAATATGCTTGATTTGTACATGGAAGACTAGATTTTTGGCGAGTTTGTGCACCCCTTGATTGTCACAGAAGAGGGGTGAAGGGCTTGCTTGAGACATTTGAATGTATGAAAGCATCCTTTGAAGCCAGACCACCTCACAAGCTGCTTTGACTATTCCTCGATATTCAGCTTTGGTCAAGGAAAGAGATACAACCTGTTGCTTCTTACTGGTCCAAGTGATAGCACCTGTGCCCAAACTAAAGACATACCCGTAAGTGGTCTTTTTGTCATCAACAAAGCCTCCCCAATCTGAAACTGTGTACCTAATGAGTCTGGGATCGTTGGTACGTCCATAGAGGATACCAAAGTTGGAAGTTCCCTTTACATAGCGTAGGATGCTCTTTGCTGCAGCCCAATGCTCTGAAGTAGGAGTTGTCATGAAGTGTGATATGTAACTCACTAAAAAGCTCATATCAGGTCTAGTGGCGATGAGATAGATTAAACTATCCACTAGTTGCCTGAATGCAGATTCATTCTCAACTGGAGAACCATATTTGGCGGACAACTTCAGGCCAAACTTTATAGGTGTAGACATAGGTTTGCAGTCCTGCATTCTGAATTTGTCTAGCAGAGCCCTTGCATACTTAGACTGATAGATGAAGATGCTATGAGACTGCTGCCAAACCTCAACACCTAGGCAATAGTGTAGAAGCCCAAGGTCGGTCATGTCAAAAGAGTGGCATAAATTTTGTTCGATTTTTGGAGTCAAAGATGTCGAACTGCCATTGATGATCAAATCAGCAACATAAATAACCAGAAGGATGATGTCATTGCTAGTAGTCTTGACATACAAATTTGAGTCAGAAGGATTGCTCTGGAAACCCTGATCTATGAGGTACTTATCAATTTTCATGTACCATGCCCGAGGAGCCTGTTTGAGGCCATAGAGTGCTTTGTTTGAGTACCTGGTGTTCTTTACATGCAACCTTGAATTCAAGAGGTTGCGTCATGTACACCTCATCTTGTGATTCACCATTTAGGAAGGCACTCTTGACATCCATTTGATGGACCTTCTAGCTACATTGAGCTGCCATGGCTAGGACTAATCTGACGGTGCTCATCTTTGCCGTCGGAGGAAAGGTCTCCTCATAATCAATTCCTTCATGCTGAGAGAAGCGTTTGGCAACAAGACGAGCCTTGTACTTATCTAAAGTACCATGAACCTTGTATTTGACTTTGTAGACCCATTTGCATCCGATGCTCAGTCTTCATAGCTTCTTCCCACTCAGGTATCCCTTTAGCCTCTGTGTATGTTTGAGATTCATACACTGTGAATGTTGGCCGTGAGAGAAAAATTTACAGAATCAAAAGGTTTTCTTTTCTTTCGAGCAGTTCTACTCTCGACGAGCTCATCATCATGAAGATCGCCAATCGTCTTAGCCCACCATTTAGGACGAAGAGTAGAAGTACCAACAGCAGAAGTAGGGGGTATAACAAGATCATCATCATCAAACAGAGGATCGAATAAATCCTGAGAAAAATCAGGTGGTGTTGTTGCATGTCTGGGTGATCTTGTAGGAGAAGGAACTAGCGGAGATGTAGGAACAAGAGCAATTGGAGCCTTACTAGTTGGAGCCCTCCAATTAGGTGGACCTAATGGAAGACGAACACCCAAGTCTTGAGCCTTGAGAGATTGATTTGTTGAATCGATAACTGGAGGAGAGAGCTGAAATGACCCTCGTTCCTCGTCAAAGACCACATCACGACTGAAGATGAGACGATTAGTCTCGATGTCAACCAGTCAGTAGACTTTGTGATTATCATTGTAGCCGGTTAGCATGAGTTTCTGGCTCTTGGCATCCAATTTGTTGCATTTAGCATCAGGGATCCAAACAAAAACAGTGGAGCCAAAAACTTTGAGATGACTGATTCTGGGCTTATGACCTGACCAGGCCTCTTCCGGAGTCTATTTCTTGACAACCACTGTAGGAGAGCGGTTGATAAGATGGGCAACAATGTGGATTACTTCAACCCAAAATTTCTTTGGAACACTCTTGTCTTCAAGCATTGACCGGGCCATTTTGGTGATCGTGCGGTTTCTATGCTCAACGACACCGTTTTGTTGAGGGGTGTAGGGTGTTGTTAATTGGCGCTTTATGTCATGTTGTTCATAGAAATGGGAGAAGGCGGAGGAACAAAGTTCTCCCCCATTGTCAGTTCGAAGAGTAACAATATATTGACCAGACTCTTTTTCTACAAATGCTTTGACTTTTGAAACAAAACAAACACCTTTGATTTTTGATGAAGGAAATACACTGACATTTTACGACTGAAATCATTGACAAAAAGTAAAAAATACCTGGATGTAGTAACAGAAGGAGTAGCCATAGGTCCACAAATATCAGCATGGACGAGTTGTAATACCTTAGAAGCTCTCCAGGAGTCGCCATCTGAAAATGGAGTGCGATGTTGCTTTCCAGCCTGACATGCTTTGCAAACTCCAAGGTTTTGGGTTTGAATCTCTGACAGTCCAATGACAAGAGCTTCCCAAGCAAGATGAGAAAGATAGTGCACATTTAAGTGCCCATACTGGTGATGCCAGAGTGTACTAACAGAGGAATGTTGGGCTGCTATAGCAAGCTTCTGAGAATCACTAGAGTCAACAAGTCTGAATAGACCATGATCCTCAAGACCCACAACAACAGTAGACTGAGTCTCCTGGTCAATGATACTGCACTGATGTGAACTGAAGGTCATGTCTAGCCGAGGAGAATGTCTCAGAATTTGACTATCTAAGAGAAGATTGAGTTACATTCCTGGAACATAGTACACATCAAGGAAAATCTGTTTCCTCGCTCTAGACTGAACCTGTATATTGCCTTTTCCGACAACAGTGTACTCTTCCCCTCCAAAAATAACTGAATCTGAGAAGGGTTGATAATCTGTGAACCAATCCTAGTGATAAGTGAAGTGGCGGGAGACACCTGAATCAATATACGAGGTAGAGGATTTTATATGATTTGCAGGCTTTTTAGCCATGAAGGCGTAAAAGGCAGTCTCACTCTGCTCAGTGTGCTCTGCTACATGTGCTTAAGACTGTGAACTAGATTGCTTGGCTTGAGCAGCTAAGTGTTTATGACACTCCAACTTCATATGACCAAACTTATGGTAGTAGTTGCACTGAATATTTTTCTTCTTCAGGCCCTAAATATACCATAGAATTTAGACCCTCCATGATAGACCATAGCTTACTACTTCCCTTTTTTGATAGAATAACAATCATATGGATTGAATTGAATGGAAAGCAGACAATATGAACACTTCTACTAGAATATTATGGCGATCAATTTGCTTATAGAAATAGATTTGATTTCCTGCAACATATTGATAGATAATTTATCTCCAATTTAAAATAATCTGATTGGTTAATGCATTTTGATCTTCCCTACCCAACCTAACCTACCTTACCTTTTGTACCTAACCTACAGGATCAATCAATTAAACTAGTTTTCTATCTATCTATGCCCCCCCCACCCCCCAATAAGAAGTTGCCAAGGGCAGGATCAATCAATTAAGAGAAGAACTAGTTGGTTTTCAAATCGGGCCTTCTAATTATTAAGCAGAGGAATTCAATTGAGAAGGCTGAGAAAACTGAGAGTGGCCTGTATCCTTATGAAAGGAATTAGCTGAGAAAGCTTGTGTGTTTGAAGATGAATTGATACCACTGTCGAATTGTTGTTTCTAGCGATCTTACTGGAAAAACATTATGTAGAGATCGGAAAACGTTACATCAGCATGAGTGGAAGCAATGTTGAGAGTTTCAACAAAGTGCTCATAGGAAGATGGTAGACTCTTCAGGGTGATCCCCACCATGTCTTCTTCCATTTTGCATCCAATGACTTCCAACTAATCTTGAATGTCCTTGATTTTATTGAGATGATCCTGCAGGGACACCTGTTCATTCATCATGATCGTGAAGAGCATGTTCTTCAAGAAGAACACACGACTCTTATCAAAGGTTTCATTCAAACCTTTGAGATGCATCCAAATTTCAACAACTGATTTGCCGGAAGGAACCTGCGGTTGTTGATCATTAGTGACCAAAAGTTTGATGAACATAACAACTTCCCGATTTTTCTCATCAAATTTGTCTTGCTCCTTGCCTTCTTCAGGACGATTAGTCTTGCCCAAAACAATTTTGTCAAGACATCTGTATACAAAGATTGTCATCATACACTGCTTCCAAGTGTTGTAGTTTCTACCGTTGAATTCCTGACTCCCCTCAAGCAAAATATTCGTTAGAGGCCATTGCAGAATACTGAGGTCAAAGGTGGTTGACCAAATGACGACACGAATATGGAGGCAAAAGAAGATTAACACTGAAAAATTGCATTTTGAACAAGACGAAGGTAGAAAATAGGCACTAATTTTGAGGCTGAACAACAAATTTCTAGGCGGCTGAAGATGAAAGTCTGCAAACAAGGAAATACCACCTCGAATCTATGAAAAAATTACAGTTAGAGCCACAAACAACTTTAGCAACACGAAAAATTACATTTGCAGAAGAACGACCAAGATAATGGTCGCAGAGGTTGAGATAACTGGAGAAAATGGGTTGCAAGAAAAAATGAGCCACAAACTGGAGAAGAATTCGTTTGCAAGAAAGAAACCATCCTTAGATAGGGTCCTTTGAGCCAAAAATCTGGTGAAAAGCCTGTTGGAGGAAGAAGAGCCATCACGAAATTTTACTGAGCCGTTGTGCAGACTTAGCAACCCAGACAGGGCCATGGGTAGACAAAAATGCTATTACGGGTCCACAAAAAGCCGTTTTTGGTTATTAAAATTCAGAAGGAAATCCATTGTGGGCATAAAAGAAGAAAAAGCGACCATGAAAATGGTCAATCGAACCAAAGAAATGAAGCAGAGAGGAAAAACTGATGTGGGTAAGAAATTTTTTTTCCCTAGATAAGACCCATGGTGCTCGAAGAAATTCCTCAAATTTGTTTTTGAAAAATTTACTAAAAATTTCGAATGAAAAGATTTTAGAAATGATTCTTTAAAAAAAAAAATCCCGCTCTGATACCATATTACACAGGTAATTGGTAAATAATTGAATGAATTATTGAATGAGCAAGATGCTTATTTATAGTTTATAAGGAAGATGTTTCTATTACGAAATAATCGTTGTTATTAGAAACATTCTAATAACGAAAGAATAATAACAATATTAGAAACATTCTAATATTTACAAGATTTACAATATTGACCATTAAAATAATTAAAAAAAGATACTATAGAGATATTATTCTAATATGAATGTGCTCAAATGCGCTTGGTGCGCATCCGACTGCATTCACAGGCCTAGATGATACCCAGCCCGGATGCGGACCACATTCAGAGGGCGAATCTAGACCCGGTTCGCACCTCCAAGATGCGAATTTGGTAATTTGTGCATCCAGCCGCATCCACAGGCTTGGATGTGTGCCCAACCTAGACGAGGACCGCATGCAGAGGGTGAATCCAGATCCAGACGCATTTGGAGGGCAAATCCGGACCCGGTTCACATCTCCAAAATGTGAATCCAGACCCGGTTTGTACCCCCATGATGCGAATCCGGTAATATATATATATATATATATATATATATATAACCATATTTTATACAAGATGTACAATATTGAGAACATAGCTGATAATAGATACATTGTTGCTTGTTTCATAAATGTTAAAAATAATTCACAATAATTTAACTTTATATCATAGTAGCATTACTTGGATTTGGGATTTACTTTGCAGACCAAAAGCACAAATTGAATTCAATTAATTGGTTTTTAGTGGGAGAATTCTTAGAAAAAAATATTGTTTTTCCTTTTGGCTCATCCCAAAACACTTTTCATTGCAAGGGTATGGTGAGGGGCAGAGCCGTCATCACCAAGCAAATTAAGACCTTTGAGGCCACATGGACCTTCATGGCACAGCATTTATAATAAATTTATTGTTTTTACCAAAGCTCCACATTCTTCAAAAATTGCACTTTTAGGGTTAGGTTTTGTTTTAATTAAAAGAATAAAAATCTGTTTTTTTAAACAATTCCTATCTGTCCTTGGCCTGAGGTCTGATCGTGTTGACCCAAATTGGCTCCAGACCAGGATTAGAAACTTGCCTGGACTAGTTCAGTTTCACCAGGGGTTCCTAGTGAATTTAATTTCATAGATCTGATATCATGAATTCCCATTGATCCTATTGATTTACAAAGAACTTAATCAGTTAATCCTATTGTGTTAGCCATATCTACTTTGTCTCATCATGATGGCTTATTTGTCATGAGGCCCCTTCATTTCCTTCCTATATTGGCTCTAATGATTTCTGTGTTAGTAACAACATATTCTGCAACACGTTAGTTAATAGGGGCTCGCCAGTCAGTGGCTTGTGCTGTCAGTTTGGTTAACGTTGTGATTAGTTTTCCTTACCATGTTCACAAAATGAGAGGGGCTCACTGAACTTTGGCTGTTTTGTATATTAGCAGTACCGGAACAGAATTGATTTTAAAACTTTGGCTTGCTGAACGGTGTTATACTAACGATTATTGTAAATTATATTACTATTTGTAAAATCTCCAGATTTCTGTTTGGTTTATTTTAGTCCTATCAAAGTGATTAGTACTATTTCACTTTCTTTACATCTCATGCAACTTACATACATCTTCTACGAGTCACTCATAGCCATGCAGATGGGGGATTCAACAACTTCCCCTACTTTATCTAAAACAGACAAATATTTAGTGGTGGTGCTACGCCTTCCCAATCGCAAGCCCACTCTTCTGTGCATGGGTTGTACATACATCCCTTAAATATCTTAAAAGCTTCCTTTTGGATATTAGAGTCCATAGAGTCAACTACACACAGACATTTCTGCTTAATAGATTTTTACATTACAATGTTTTACATCCTATGTTCTGATACATATCAAAGACATCATACAGTTTTCTAAGTAAAACTAATATAATTTTATATAAAGATAGATAGATAGTGCTTTCGGTGTCTTTTTTTCTGGTTCTTGTGCTCTTTGTGGCAGTCCTGTCCAAACTTGGTAGAATTTCACTACTAGTTCATTTATAAATTTATTCATCAATTATCTTTGCACTTTATCGGCATTCACACTATGTAAAATCTCTCATAATTGATGTGCTGTTTACAGACTTTCCCTGCCATCCAGATCAATTAGTTTGATATCAAGCAATGACAAGTGAATCAAAATAATACCCAAAAGAGTGATATGAACGATTTCTTGTTGCTTCAACTGCTAGGATAGTGCATTGATGAGTATTTCTTATTACATTAATCAATCTAGACCTTTGAATATATTATTTATCATCTTCTAGACCTTTGAATAGTATTCTTTATCATCTTCTAGGCCTGATTTATCAATAACACTCGTTGAACTTCATTAGACACCTTGATTTTCTTACATTTTTATTGCTTCTCTCTCTCATGGGTGGGTGCTAATCAACACCTATTCAATATATTTGCATTATATGTATATATAAAGTTAACTGTATTAGTCTTGCACTGTTATAAACTACTTCAAGAAATGACATGTTATTATGCCCAACTTTGGTAGACTTTCTCTTTGGAGAGGGTGGGACATATCAACTTTGATCAACTAGCATATTAAGTTTTACCTTACTATTTACCTTTTTGCATCATTTCTTGAATAATATTCGATTTTGTATTTGCTTGATTCCTTTTTTCTCTCTGAAAACCTAGGGAAGCATTGTTTTGTTTTCCTAGGACATGCAATGTTTGGGTTCACTGATGGTATGGCCTTTTGTCATGCAGGTACCTGCAATTGGTTGCCAATGGTTCTCTTGGTCTCCTGTGGATAACATGACATACAAGGAGAAAGTTGCACCTTCAAGGACATTCTGTGTATACGAACAGGTTCTTTTCAGTTCTGCATCATACTTTTTGTTTATGTGTGGCTTAAGTCATATTGAAATCACCAGCTCACAAACAGAGCTCAATCATGATTTGCTTTAGGTTCCCTTCTAAAATGTGAATGTGGACATCTCTTTTGTGAGGCATTAATGCTGGAGCTGTTAATGTACAATCATGATTTTCTTTAGGTTCCCTTCTAAAATGTGAATGTGGACCTCTCTTTTGTGAGGCACTAATGCTGGAACTGTTAATGTATTTAAATAGCAAATACATCAAATGCTATTCTACTTTCTATTACATGCTTATGCATAACTTATAGTTGGGAAACTCTAGCTTGGCAAAAAATGTTTCAGACTCGCCATTAATGTTCTTACAAGCAAGATTTATTAGCACCACTAGCTGTTTGCACTTTGAATTTAAATGACTACCACATGTCATGATTTCGCATTTTCGCAGATGTGAGAATTGTTCCCACAACCTCTTTGTGAACCTGCGAGGTCCTTGTGATTGGCCGAGATAGATGATGTGTGACATGTTGACACCCACTAGGACATGCTTCTGGAGTGGGTCCTGTTGTGAGGTTTCCACACCATCACCCCATTGCAAATGGGAACCCCCTCTTTTTCCTTGGCAGTGGGGTAGTTGTCCCAGACAGTCCTAGTTTAGTGGCAATTTTCAAGTCTCCAAGTCTTAGAGGCGAGTTTGAGTAAATTTGGCTCGTTAGGGAGTCAAGTAAGTCAGGGATATGAGTGAGAGTTGGGCCAAGCTAGTCAAGGATGTGGAATTGAAGTCAAGAGGTTTGTGATGAAATGAATTAGTCAAGGTGTAAAAGGATGAAGTAAAGATGCAAAGCTAGAAGAGATGAAGTTTTAACCTAAAAAAGAACACTGATGGAAGCATGTCGATTCCTGAAATTTGGCTGTCTGAAATTTTTTTAGGATCTTCTAAAATCTAGAATCTCCATTATAACCCCTAGAGATCTGAAACCACTGTCAAACATCCTGACAATATATAAATAAAATATAACTTAGAGTATAAGAAAGGAAAAATATGTTTTTTATACTTAAATGTTATATTTTATGTATTTTGCTCGACCACGTGACCCTCTCATTTCGCCTTTGCCAAAACACTTTGTACTTGACAAGTGTGGAATCAGCACTTGCCTTGTACAAGGTTGTAATTGACTAGTGCAAAATCCACAATTGTCAAGTACAAGTGAGATTCCCCCCGCCCTGCCCCTCCTTCACTTTCACGCCTTCAAGTGCAAGAGTTTCAAGTGAAAATTCAAGGAAACTGGTGGCAAATTGAGGAAGTTATAAATTTGCAAAGCAATCGGTAAAGCCAACACCTTGTACTTGACAAGCGCGGAATCCACATTTGCCATGTACAAGGTTGTACTTGACTAGTGCAGATTCCGCACTTGTTAAGTAAAAGTACGCCTAGGCCCCCTTCAATCTCCTTAGCCATCAAGAGGCCAAATTGATGCGATCTACCCCTTAATTGCTCCAAAAATGATCAAAGAGAAACTTAATTGGGATATTATGGTAAAAATTGACCATTAACGAGGGCATGGTATTAATTAAATGGAATTCCATAATATTGACGTCAAAATTTAATTAAATAGAATTTAAATTGCCAACTTGCAAGTCGGCCAGCCTACGGAGAAAATAATATCAATTTAAAAACTTATTTTCTCCTAATGTAGGTTGGCTTAGGGCTGAAAAGGCACCTCTAGAGGCCTAGTTGCCTATATAAGAGGATTGCCGACTTCATTTTCAAATCAGAATCAATTGCAATTCGATTCACAAGTGTAGAGCAAACCTCCTAGACAACAAATTTCATCATTTTGGATAATTATGGAACTTAAACTGCAAACAATCAGGATTAGATCGAACTTGAGAGGAGAAATTAGAACTTTAGGAGGATCTGTTACCAATTTTCGCTACTAAGCTCAATCAGATAGAGATTTTGTATTTCAAAAATGAATTAAGGTACATCTTAGGTCTGCTAAATCATGCTCATATGCATAAAGAAAGGAACAAAAGATTACAATGTTACTAAGCTCAATCAGATACACATGACATAGGAGAGAGTGTAATTTGTTTTTTGAGAAAAGGTAATCTTTATTGACAATGTGAATGAATAATGTCTCACACAAGCCGTGAAACTAACCATTATATTGCACATGAAAAGAAAATTATACATTTCTAGATGCTATGTGTTGGTTAACATATTTGTCCTCGCTAATAATTTGTTTAATTTCACTCTACAACCCGTTTAATGAAGAACAAATAAGTAACCACAATTGGGTAAACTAGAATTAGTTTCCCTCTAAATTGAGGTACAACTCCCTTTCAATGATATTCAATGAATAATTTCAATTGAAATAAAATTTGACCATACTTTTAACCAAAAAGTAATAAAGGATTTACTGATATCCATTCATCACTATGACCTGAATGCGATTTTCTGAAATAAGTAACTCAAGAAACAAAACACACAGACCCCATTCCAATGTGTATAAAGTCTACTTTGCTAAATTTATAAATTCAGATACACGATCAGATATATGATAGATTCTCAAAGGATAGATAATCACCACATTGACAATGAATTCACACAAAAATTCACTTCAACCACTTAAACACACAAATTTAAGTTGCAATAATCATCTATATTCTTCATTCACAAATGAAGTCTTTGAAAAACATAACATATATCAAAGTTTGTCTTATCAAAATTTCTCGGACCCTAATAATGTCTTCTTAAAACATATAAATAGTCGTTTCCAAAAGAACTGTTTTCGAAACTAGAGTTAACTAACTCTATTTAATAGTAAAATTCAGTTTTCATAACTGAACGACTAATCCCCAGATATCTAACTTAAGCTAGGAAAATAAAACAAGTAAATCCATTAGGCGTCAATCATGGTTGTGGTACCGTCACAGAACTTCCAAATTGGCCCTGCCCTGTCGAGGAGACACGTGCTTTCGACTCTTTATGCGCAACGTAGAAATCCTAAATCTTCGGGAAGTTGGGCAGGCTAATGTGCAGAATTTGTTCCTTCCAAACCTCCTTTTCTCTATCACTTTGTCCACGTGACTTTGAAGTTGATCAATGCAAAGAGTTAGCAAAGACTCAATCTTAGCCACCCTCGAGAAATCATCAGTTACCAGGGTCTTGGCTTCCTTCACATATTCAATCTTTTCTTCAAAAGATTGAATTATGACATCAATAGCTTCTAAAGTGTTGCCATTTCCTTTAAACACTTTACATTAATGCATTTTAAGTCCCTCTGCACAGACTGTGTGAGCTCTGTTAATTCTTTCAGTAATTTGATGGTTTCATCATGCCCCTATTTCACCATTGAGTTCCTCCGCTCGATGTTTTTCTTACATACATATAGCAAATTGTCATCCAAAGTGGCCACAACCTTTTCCGCTAAGAATTTAATTATGCCATACTTTTGGATTTCTGTCATCTGAGAAACCACTGCTGCCCATTTTCCCTTTTCCTTTTTCCAAGAGGCGGTTTTTGATTCTAACTCTTTAATAACCACTATAGTGCCATCATAAACTTTCCTCAGATCAGTAATGTACTTGGTGCCTTCTTGGATAACCTTGCTTAGCCAGTCATTAAAAACTTCAGTCACCATTTTGCTCTGTTGTATCTGGTCTAACAATTTTTGACTGGACGGAGACTTGGGATCGAAAGGGGTGGATAGCTGAGATACAGGTTGTGGGCTCGAATAATGAATAGCATCAATGTATTCAACCATAAGACGTAGAGTTTGCTTCAGTTCTTTCTTGTCCTTCTCCTCTTTCCAGGTTCTGCCGAGCATCTCTTTGGTTGAACTTGCCAAGTGGTGTGCATCTACAGCCCGTGAAGCAACTCCAAGATCAACCTTTTCCACCACGAAATCTTTTGCTGTTGGGCTTTCAATTTCATTGTCCGTTAATGGGCAAGCCACTTCAACATTCCAATGCCCTGGATCAGGGTCATAACCCACTTTGGAGGTAGTTTTTAACTTCTTTGTTTGAGGGGTTTTGCCCAGGCATCTGCTGGCCATGTCCTCTATAGGTAGGGATATTGGAACTAAGTTCCTCTTCTTTTTCAATTCTCCAACCATTGAGGGGTTGTAATAGTAGTTCCCTTATCTGTATTAGTCTAACTTGGGGTTACTTTTAGAAGTGTCATTGCACTTGTGGGAACCTATGTAGCATCAATCCGCTTCTCTGCATTAGTGTTATCCATCATGGGCATATCAGGGATTTGATCAACCATTATGTTATCAATCTCCTCTACAGTGTCTAGGTCCACAACTACTTGTTCAATGAGACTCTTCCTTTATTCTTGCTTCTCGATCTAGTAGCAAGAGCAGGTAGAACATTCATAGGGCTCTTCTTTGGCTTTTTGGAAACATGGCTTTCCTTAGCTTTTGGTTTCGGAGTACCTGCAACACAAGTATCAACATTTTCATTAGAAGAAACCATGGGAACCTGTGGGGAAGGGATGTCATTTGTTTTTACCCATCCATACTTTCCTAGTCGCCTTTCTCTTAGCCATCTCTCTATTGTTCTTATCACTGAGAATGTTAAGTTTTCAATCTGATCTTTCTCAGGTTCCTCCCAATCAATTTTGGGAATAGATTGGACATGTTCATCATACTAAGGCTCAACTTTATCTTTCTCATCATTTGTTACTCCAGTGATATTCATTTTCGCCTGAGAGTGACTATTTGTTTTAGAGTGAACTTGGACCTTAATTTTCTCTTGGCCTAGAATTCATTTGAACAATCTTCCCAATAATCCTCCAGCTAAGGAATGTGTGAAAACTCTGCTCCAAAATTTGAGCCTTACCAAAACCTTTGCCATCAAATTTAGGCCTAACCTTGTAATACTACAATTTGAACTTCTTTAAACCCACTTCCAAATTCAGAGCATCTGAAACTAACTTACAAATATAATGATCAAGTTCAAAAGGAAAAGAGACTCCTGAATTCTGTTTGGTTAAGAATTTCTTATCAATCTGAGCTAATTGCCTGCATAATTCAATTAACACCAAATGGTCCATAGCATACCTAGGTGTTGATGTTTTGTAGTTTCTATCGGATAAATTCTATAAGACTATTGAATATATATATATATATATATATATATTATGTGATATAATATATATAGATATATATCTAAAATAGTATTAGGAGAAATTAATATAATAATGGTTCAGAGATATTACATGTGTGTGTGTGTGTATATATATATTTATGTAGTTACATAATCAATTATCATTATATTAATCTCATAATAATGAATATACGTGTCCCATGAAGGGACTTGTCTCTCCTAGCCTCATTCTCAATATAAATGAAAGAGAGATTGCTACATTTGGAAAACACATACAACATAGAGTGCTATTACATTTGAAGCTATCCTAAAAGTTAACATGGTATCATAGCCAGACTGCAAATGTAAGAGAGTAGTTTCTTGATGGTGAATGTGTGACTGTCTCAGAAAATACAGTCTCAGTACATGGACCATATCTCACAAATCCACCATTGGATTTTGCTGAATTTTGGATATGTTGGTGACAAACAAATTTTGAAGAATCTCACCGGAGTGATTGGAGAGAAAGTTATGACAGACTGTGTACAGGTCTATGTGAAATTCTTGAAAGCAGCTTTCATTAAAGAGATATATTAATTTGTTATGATCGTGGTCAATAATTAACAAAGAAGAACGTATTCAAGGAAGGGTGTCTCCTATAAAGAAAGCATTAATTATAGAGTTTCACCTCTCTTGGAGCAATCAAGTCATTTCACAAGAAGACATGAGAATTGTTCAATGATGTAAGAGTGGGAATTGTACATCGTGGGGGAATAATAACCAATGTTACTTTCCCATTTGAACCATCCTTAGTGGGAGATTGATTCAAAGGGGAAATGTCTCTCAAATAATCTGAGGTGTTTTATGATTTGATGTATATGGACCTTCATTGAAGCAACTTGTGTCAAGGATGTTGATGTGCAGATAAGTATCTATTATCCTTGAATATTACATCTATCTACTCATTGTAGTCTCTCTGTCATCTGTAATTCTATATGTACTATAAGAGATATTTGCCTTGATCTTTTCCGGAGATGCTCTTGTAGGAAAAAGAAGATTGATATTAGATTCAGAGGGAGTCTAACATTTTATCTTAAGCAATCTTAGATGAAAATATCAACAGATTGATATCTGCTCAATGAGTTCTTCTCTGTGAGAGAAGTTCGAGGTGAAATCCCTTGTTTCCACTCTCTGCGTTGAGGCATGGTGGATGTCATATGTGTGACTCCATGTTTTTAATGGGCCTGCCCCTGTGTAAATCATGAGGAAGTGACGACTTCCAAATGATTATCGCTTGTATTTGTTAAAGTTATTGGAAGGTGACGATCTTACAATAACTTGATCTTCTATCATGATAGACATCTTGTGATGGCTAAAATAGATCATGATAGATGGCATCTTCTATTGTGATAGACATCTTGTGATGGCTGAAACACATCATGATAGATGGCATCTTCTATTGTGGTAGACATCTTGTGATGGCTGAAACAGATCATGATAGATGATGTGAATGTTCTTATGGTAAGTGCACATTACCTATGAACATTTGTTGAGTACTTGCTGGATATCATGAGACTTTATATTCTGTAGGCTATTACTCTGAGCACTTGGTGAATATCATGAGAATTGATATTCTGCAGGCCAATGCTCTCGATATCATGAGATGATATCTTTATGAACTCTTGAGTACTTGGTGGACGTCATGAGAATTGATGTTGGTAGGCCATTACTTTGAGCACTTGGTGAATATCTTGAGAGTTGATATTCTGCAGGCCAATGCTCTCGATATCATGAGATGATATCTTTATGATCTCTTGAGTACTTGGTGGACATCATGAGATTTGATGTTGGTAGGCCATTACTCTGAGCACTTGGTGAATATCTTGAGAGTTGATATTCTGCAGGCCAATGCTCTCAATATCATGAAATGCTATTTTTATGAATGTATGAGTTATGGTGAATATCATGAGACTTGATATTCCTAGTCAGACCATATCTCTGATATCACAGTAATGTGATATCAAAATAAAACTTTCACAATTAACTTTGTGTTGCTCTCTTGGATGGATTTTATCCTCCCTAGCTAAGAGGGAGTGTTGATGTTTTGTAGCTTCTGTCGGATAAATCCCATGAGACTATTATATATATATATATATATATATATTATGTGAGATATAATATATATAGATATATATCTAAAATGAATTAGGAGAAATTAATATAATAATGATTCAGAGATATTACATGTGTGTGTGTGTATATATGTATATACATATTTATGTAGTTACATAATCAATTATTATTATATTAATCTCATAATAATGAATAGACATGTCCCATGAAGGGACATGACTCTCCTAGCCTTATTCTCAATATAAATGAAAGAGAGATTGCTGCATTTGGAAAACACATACAACATAGAGTGCTATTACATTTGCAGCTATCCTAAAACTTAACACTAGGCAATTTGACTAGTTCTCCCTCAAATCCTCCAACCCTAATGTAAGTGAAGTTTGGGAATTGGATAAAATAAGTTATAACTACCATAGGTACTTACTAGTTGCATCGCTTCATCCGACATCTTTTTATGCACATCTCGCTGCAGCTCATGAATTATCCGCCCAATGAAGATATCATTTACTCTGTTGTAATTCTCATATGATCTTTGGATTTGCAAATGTGGATAATATTCATAAATTTTAATTCCTTTTACCAAGGGTTCATGAGGTAACCCTTTCCATTCCCTTGTGGATGCTAGACAATAAAAGAGATAAGAGGACATGTAGAAATTCTTGTTCCCAAGGCATTTGCTCAAACCCTCATGCAGACGTTCAACTATAATCTCCGCCTAGTCCAAATATTGTTCTCCGTTCAGGATAATCTGGATGAAGAAATACATCCAATCTTCCTAGTAGTATGCTTGTTGACTGCCTTTAAGTCTGTGTAAAAAAATGACAATGTCCTTAATTTCTGGGCAATCTCGAACCCCCTTTTGGAATTTTAGGAGCCAGTTTCTTGCAATTATACTTCCGTATTTTGTTTTCTTCTCTGAGAAAAAGCAGTATGAAGTGGTGATATTGTAGTCTACCCAATTCTTTTGTGGAGGAATTCCCATGACGACCATTATAGTTTCTCTGTCAATAGTCAACAATACATCACCATTTATGGCCCTAATGCACCTATTTTGTGCGTCGTATCTATTCATGCATTCTAGGACCAGTTCTGGGCATTACACAACTGTGGGAAAAGCCGCTGCTTCTATGAGGCCACTTTCAATTATTTGCTGCATCATGAAAGAACTTGCAGGTCTCTTAGCCCTTTCCTTAAAATCTTCTACACTGTAATGAACTAAAAAAGTATCCCCAAATTTCGGCAGAGAGCAAACAAGACTAGAGCCGAGTTCAGAGCTCTAGCTAATGGCTTTCATGGTGGCAATTTTGAATAAACAGGGAATATAACTGTCTAAACTAGCTAAAATTGCAAGAAACCCAAAATAATTTATTTTTGCTATGATGAAATATTGACAATAGTGGGAAGTATTAGAACTCACCTTTCATAGAATCCGAATTCCTTGCTACTTCTGAGAAAGAAAAATCCGTTACCTTCGGCACCACTTGCTTCACTGGCTGATTTATGTTGAATTAGCTCATATGATGTCTATTAAATAACACAAAATCCACATATATAATTGCGAGATTTGAAATGTCAACTCATTCATGTCGAATTTACCTGGTTTGACATAATTATGACATGAACATTTATTACTTGTCACTCTCCGCATGAGGTCTTGTTATATAATCATTACCTTTTCAATCATAGAAGTTTTTCAAAAATTTAAACTTCTCGAGATGGCTAGAATATGCTTTCACTTGATCACTTTTCTCCATTTGTCACTCCACTTTTACATCTTTATGCACGATGAACCACACATTTGAACCAACAACAGGTACAATGGTTCAAGTTCAACATCGTCGACTTGTTTTACACTTCACAAACTTACACTCAAGAAAGACTCGAGAAAAGATGAGAGGCGGGACACACACATACCACTTAAACCTTGAACCATTGAATGTTTGAACTCCGATCAAGAGGATCAATTGGGAGGCTCAAAACTACAAACTTCGGCATTCATAAAGAATAAAAGTAAGAGATTTTGCAATAATAGAACAAACGAAAAGGGGAAAAAGGATGTCAATCATAAGAAAACAAATATGCTCTATTTTCGTTTGAACATTGAATGTTTGAACTTTTGAATGAGGTTAATTTAAAGGTTCAAACTCAATCCATTTTGCTTTGTAAGAAACTATGAACAATTTGACAAAAACAAAAATAGGTTTGTAACACTATGAAAGGTAAGGCACAGGTTGTAAAGGGTGACTCGTCATTGCCTGGATGACGAGCCCGGTTTGATTGCTCTGCACCATCATTAGTCCTCCCACTTGCCTTGCCTCCAACTCTTGCCTCCCGATTGCACCTTGTCCTTGCATTTGAGTGAGAAAATGACTTTAGATCAATGATCTAAGCAATGCCGAGTCATCATACACTGTGTACACGCATATACAAATATATAATCTATTCCACATATGCATCATAGCAACTGGCTAATCATGAATATCTGAGAAAACAAGAATTATCAATGCAGGATCCATATGGTCTTTTTAATCTGACAAGTTTGTTTCGTGTAAAGGAGCAGGTACAAAGTTATTATTTGTTGGCATGTGGGAATTAAGTGTGCTCCCATAAGGGTTGAGCCCAACGTGTCGATAAATAATAAGTATGCAGTTCTAAAGCTTCATTTCAGTTGCATGACATGATCATATATTCAAAGCAAGGAAAAGAATCAATTTTCAGTGCAAAGATAACATGCTACAGGAATCCAGATGATAGCTGCTACAGGAGAACATTCGGGCAGTGTCATAGCTATATCAGAACAAAGAAATGTTGATAAATCAAGCATAGAACAAATGACATGACAATTCTTTTCAATGCTTTTCTTCAGCGTTATTGCATATAGGAACAAAGATGTTTGTTATCATAACTCAATATACACCCATTGTTAGAACTTAGATTGAAGTTCCATTGTTACTTCATTCCATCATGTCATACAGTGATCAATGCAAATGTATAATAGCAGTTACATAATGCTAAAGGATTAGAGAACTAAGGTATGTGGTTGTGTCAACATGCAAAGAGAATTCAGGGTGAAAGAGAAGCTCATAGAAGGATTGAACGTGAAAGAGAAGTTGAAGGATTAGCTCAAGAAAATCATAGGAGAGAAAATAAAAAATAGTTTCAAGTTGGATATGAAAATTGGTTTATTCTCACCAGAGAGGTTTGACAAACTAGTGTTAGAAAGAAAGGGAAAGATATTATGATCAACACCAAAACAAGAAGAGGATTGGGTAGAATTGCAGTTCCATAGAAAAGGGAGAAATCACTGGGTCTCTCATGTCACAAGTGAAGTAAGTCCTTCAAGCCAATTGAGCCCAATCCAAGCAAGTCCAAATCCAAGTCAAGTAGTTCTAGTCCAAGTAACTCAATCTCAAGCTCAAGTTACTCAAACTCAAGCAACACCAATTCAACCAGCTCTACCAACTCAGGCGACCATGGCGGCACTGTGGATGCAAAATAATGTGTCTCCACTTACTTTTGCTAATTATCATGATTTGCCAAAGAATCTGGAACACTTTTGGTGCAAGTTCCATGTTAATGATTTGAGTCGAACAACAAAAGAACACGTCAAGATTTTTGAGGAGGCTTTATGCAACAGGAGAATTCAATGTGGATGTAGTGTGTAAACTCTTCCCCCACTCATTAGGGGAGGAAGCTTTCTACTGGTTCTTTCATTTACCGACCTCATCTATTACCACATGGGAATAGTTGAAGACTGCGTTCATTGGAAATTTTGCTATTCCTACCACACCGTTGGATTTGTACAAACAATTTGTGAATATCAAGAGGCAAGAGCACGAGTCGATAAGTTCCTTCAACTATCGCTTCCTCAAAGCATATACAAGACTTCAAGCTCCTTAAATGGTTCAAGATGTAGGTGCGGTTGAGATGTACTACAACACCTTGGATTCTTCCACAACCATGGTAACAAGATAATCTCATCCACCTCCAACAAATTTGAATGAGGCCTATGCGAAAGTGATGTAAATAAGCAAGTAGATGAAGCAAAACATATCAAGACCATCGATTAGTTTGGAACCAATAACTGCAAGTAATCTAGTCCCACAATCTTCATTTCAAGCTCCATTGAATCAAATTGTGTTAAATCCTAGAGCTCCACTTTCTTAGGCACCATCAACTCTACCTGTATATCTTCAAGAAGCAAGTACATCTACAAGAACACAAGAAGAGAAAGATGACATGGAGTTAATTGAGCAAGTCAAGAAATTTTCCATGGAGGTTACATGTCTAAGGAATCAAAATAATTAACTATGGAGCATGCAAATGAATATCTAAGGACAACCAAATAGCCATCAAGGAAGCTATCAAGGAAATTATCAAGGGAACTATCAAAGGAAGAACTAGGAGGGTGATTACCAAAGGAATAATCAAGGCGACAATCATCAAGGTGGTGCGCAATCAAGCAATCAGGGATACAACAATAGTTAATTAAGGATATCGAAAGAAAACTTGGAACACTAATCCAAATAATGGAAATGTGTTGTCCCCACTTGACAATCCATCAACCTCGGAGAATCGACCAACGTAGAAGATATTCCTAGTTGAGGCTGCATTGTTTGGATGATGTAGAATACACGAAACAAATCAACATTTGGAGCTACAGTATCCAGAATTCAAGAAAGCAACAAATGTGTTTAGAAAGTGGTAGATGATTCAATCAATCAATAAAATCCTCTAGTCACTAGATATGAGATTGTCCCTACCATGAGATATGATCAATGCTTGACTTTTGGGGATTACTCATTTCCACTAGAATTTGAAGCATATGAAGAGCACAATGGAAGGTTTCCACTGGCTTGAGTCAATGCTCCAGTGGAAAAACCATGCTTAGAATTCTTTCCAGGGGTAACAAACGAGTCAATGGAAGAATTAAGTTATCTCTTCCCTCCATTGAACAATTGTGTTTTAATCCAAGTCAGAAAGGAGGTACACGTGTTCCAACAATCCCAAGGAAATTCAGGGCATAGAGTTTATCAGATGAATAACACAAACAATGAGCCATTAACTTTGTCCGTTACTCTGAACAACTTCAACATGCCTCCACATCCAAACACAAGCAATACACTAGGCTACCCAAAGGACTCACCTGAATATAGGCGAGGTGCGAATAGCAATCAAAATGCCAACAATACACAAAATAGTAGTGGAGTCCAAAGTCCCAACAATGTTCAAGCTACTAGCAATCCTCTGTGGGATGAAGGGCTAAGGAAGTTGGGACATAGTGTAATTGAGGAATTGAAGAAAGTAAAGGTAAATTTTCCATTGTTTGAGTTGATGAAAATAGTAGAAGTAAGAGATGTCTTCTTGAATAGTTTTAAAGATAGTACTACACAAGGAGCTCATGGTCAAGTTTCATCAAACACTACACAAGGTGCAAATAGACCCTCCCATAACACATCAAACATGGGTCAAAATACGAGTGTTTCTCAAAGCATTCCATATGACAATCAAAATATGTGCAACAATCAGGATTCATCACAACCGGTTTATGTCGCCCAAAGCATATCAAGCCCAACTCAAGGGGCAACAAAAGCCAAGGGAGCTATAGGAGAAGAAAATGCTACCAAGATGTAGGAAACTGTCAAGAAGGTGGAAAAGGAAACAAATTTCACCACTCAAAAGGACACTCCAATCATTTTCTACCAAGGAAAGGATGAACTTGCACCATTCTTATTGTCTGTAAGGATCTTTGGAAGGTTGTTGCATTATTGTCTAATCATTCCGGAGCATCAAGTGATGTCATGCCTTTAGCCATATGTAATAGATTGGGACTTATTCCTACAAGAACAAATACGAAAGTTACATAGTTGGATAGAACAAAAGTACGAGTCATTGGTGAATTAAAAAACATCCACATGCAATTGGCATCTGTTCCAAGAATGGAACAATTCATAGATATATCAGTTGTAGACATTCCAGACGACTATGACATGCTCTTGGAAAGAGAGTGGACAAGAAGATTGAATGAATATGCGGCCACTGACTATTCACATTTGTGGTTACCATGGAGAGGGATCCCCAATCAAATTAGGATTGAGAGCACACCAAGGTTAATGTTGACAATAACAGAATATGGAGAAAACAACAATATTTTATCTGAGTCAGATCTTGGTCTCTACAAACCAAAAGTACGAGAAGTATTGATGTTGCAAACTTCACAAAATCAGAAAGGAAAAAATAGTGGGAGATCAAAATTCCACAGAAGTGTTCATAGAAAACAATTAAGGTTAATCCTTTGATGAAGGAGAAGGGATGTTTGAAAATTTCAGAAATTTTGTGCTAAGAAGCGTGAGACAAGGCCTTAAATTGGGAAATCGTACTTCTATAAGGGACTTGTTGCTACCCAACTAGTGTAGAATACATGATGCATTTCATTCAAAACTCTCTTGCTCCATGTGCAAGACTGCTCTAGAGTAAGTGGAAAAATGCATCCCCAAAGAATTAAAAGTAGAAGATCCAAGTGTGGTTCAAAATAACGGTGATGATGCGAAAGAAGAGAGCCCTCCACACGAAGTGTTAAGGAAATTGGATCAGAAGATATTATTATATAAATATATTATGTATAGTTGATATTCGCTGATCAATGCAATTGCCGTTGTAATTGATTGATTGACCAACGAAGATCAACTATAAATATAAGTTGAATCGATGTAATAGTCAACAGTCATGTCTTTTAATGAATACCGATTTGTTTCCTAACAAACGACATAATACAATAGTCGCTGTTTTAAACCTGTCGGCATTACTAATTATAATAGAAGGTCACGATAGTTATCGTGACTGTTATACATGAACAGTCACGATAATACCGTGACTGTTTATGTATAACAATCACGATAGTATCGTGATACATAGTTAACAAGTTTATGATAATTCAATTAGATTAAT
>MU227092.1:1104783-1123034 GCA_018584345.1 Thuja plicata | reverse complement strand
TATATATATATATATATATATATATAACATAATTAATGATTGATATATTATATTAGTATATATTATATATTTAATTTAATATATATACTATAACTATTATATATATATATATATATATATATAATAGTTTTACATCATTTTCGTAAACATGAACGAACATATTTTAACACGAAGAAGTAGCTGAAAGCAGTAATATGGGAGCAAAGTGAAATTGAGCTCTACCAGAAAAGGACACAGAAGAAGTTAATACCAAATCAAGTTTATCAAAGCAACCTCTAAAGGAAATTTAAAGAAATAATCAAGTATGGACATTAAGATTCGATGGTTCTAGGACTAAGAAAAGATAAGGGGCTAGCTATGACTTGACGAGTCCATCTGGAAAGACATACTTAGCATCACATAGATCGCAATTTCCTTGCACCAACAACATGGCTAAGCATGAAGCCTTTGTCTTGGGCTTATTATGCGCCATAAATAAGGGGGCCATGATACTCCTTGTGCTCAGAGATTTTGACTTAGTAGTGGAACAAGTTAGGAAGAAGTATGCCTGCCATGATAAGAGGTTAAAGAGATATAGAAACAGAGTGGGATTTCATAGAGAGCTTTGATGCATTCAATATCATGTTTGGGTATCAATCCTGTAACAAAGTGGCAAATGCCTTAGCTGAAGCAACAAGCTCCTTGGCTCTTTCACACTAGAAGGATTGAAGAAGTTTAGAGTTGAGCTAGCATCAATACCATCGATCGAGACAATGTGCCCAATTTTCAAGTATTTGATGATGATAAACACATTGGATTTTCTGACAAATACTAGTGTTTTCACTACCCAAATCACCAAAATATGATCTAGAAGGGATCATGAATTTACAGATCAACACTATCCCCAAGGGAATGATCTAGTTAGAAAGGATATTTGATGTAGACCAATTAAATAAGATTAAGAATCAGCCCACTGAAGGTGGTGAATGTGAAAAGATGAATCTTGGGATAGATGAAGAACCAAAAAATGTATTTATTGGGAAGGTTTGCACTCCAAAAGAAAAAGAAAATATCCTCAATGTAATGAGAGAATTCCCATATGTGATAGCATGGAGCTATGAAGATTTGAAAACATATGATCCCTCCATCATCAGACATACACTACCACTTAAGGAGGGGAGTGTGATGTTCCCAAATTAGCAGGTTCTGGGAACCTGAGTATGGTCAACTCATCAACGTGACCCTCGTGAGTTGACATGATGTTTTGAGGGTCTCAATGGTCAGATTTACCAATTATCGCAAATTTGGACTTATTATATTTAGTAAGTCAGTTTGGGGGCCAGTTACTATTTCTGGCAGTGCAGTTGAAGACCAGGTTGATCAGTCGTTACAGCAGAGGATGCAGGAATCATCATCAAAGTTATATTTGATAATTAATTATATTAATTAATAACGATTTGTTATTAATTAATAAAAGGGTTATATTATTATAATAATAATACTTTATTATTATAATGTTTTAGAAGTTGACATAATGAAGAATGGTTAACTGGTGATGGTTTTTGGCAACTTTGGCATCCAAGGAATTATAAATACAGGCTCATTTGTGAAGCTGATCATCAAATGTTTTTATATCAAATCTTGTTTGGAGAATTGTCTCTGATTATCTGAGCCCTTGCTGAAATATAAGGGTCAAATGAGTTCTTGAAGACTGATTCTTCTTGAGCTAATCGTCAATCGATTGATTTCTTCCTACATGTTGTATATGAGGAAACTCTGAATTCTAGATTGAATTCAATTGAACTGTGGCCTGCTTAAAGAGG
Organism: Thuja plicata; assembly: GCA_018584345.1. NCBI lineage: Eukaryota > Viridiplantae > Streptophyta > Pinopsida > Cupressales > Cupressaceae > Thuja > Thuja plicata. The sequence continues at coordinate 1,121,232 of MU227092.1, read as the reverse complement.
TCAATTTGCTATAAGGAAGAAGAAATCGCATTCCAGAATTTAATCTAACAGAGATTAGTAGAAGATCGAATTCATCTATTGGTGTGTGGTTGCTAAAGGAAATCGAGCCATTCTGGAAGCCACGACTGCTGTGCATATTCCTACCCGCGGCAGACTGGGAGTATATTCATACACCACGGCTGTTGTGCGGATTGCTACCCTCAGGCGGGTTGGAAGTGGGACGTGGCAATTAAATATGCAGCTGCCTTACTAGCCGCGTGAGTTACTCTTTGGCCACGGCTATCACTCCAGCCCTGCATGGAGACTGCTGCAGCTAACGTGGAGTCTGTAGTGACTTTCGCGTGGGAAGAAGAGGGATTGTTGTTCAGTTTGCGTGGGGAGTTGTAGCTGGCTTACACTCCAATACACGTGATTCATTAGCAGCAATAAACAAGTTCTTTCTTTGATAAATGTATTCTCTTTGAAGAAAATTTAATAAATGCTGTCATATGGGAAAGTAATTGAATGATTGAATAAATTGACTCTTTGCATATGATTAAAATTTTGATTATTGGAGGTTAAATTCAAAACAAGCAAACATTGTGTTTTATCCAAATTGGCAAAGATATAGAAATTGTTAGAAGGATTGAGAGAGAACCAGATAGGTTCTTTACAGGGAGCAAGCCATTTCGACAGTGTCAAAGGCTAGTCAATCTGTTGTTGGAACCATTGATATACCAAGAACTTAAGAAGTAATTGACAACAAGGATCATATTCTCTGTACAATACTCGACGTGGGTCACCAATCTAGTCCAAGTTAGAATGAAAAATGGAGAGATAAGACTGTGCAATGATTTTTGGAACCTCAATAGGGCATCAAAGAAAGACAACTATCCATTACCATGATTGGATGAGGTGTTGCAAATAGTAAATGGGTCAAAAATGATGTCTTTCATGGCTGTGTATTCAGGACACAATCAAGGGATAGTTGAAGAAGACAAATTGAAGACAATGGCTGGGTTTTCTTATAGAAGGATGCCATTTGGCTTAATTAATGTATGTGGAACATTTCAAAGTATGGATGTCGCTTTCTAGGATTTGGTGGGAAAATGCATTATCATTTACATGGACGACCTTACAGTCTTTTCGAAGAATAGAGAAGATCATTTCAATGACTTGAGGAGAGTATTTTTGAGATGTAGGAAGTTTGGAATCTCCCTCAATCTTGAGAAATGCATGTTTGGAGTTACAGAGGGGAAATTACTAGGATGTGTGATTTCAAAGAAGGGCATAATGATTGATCTAGATAGAGTTGAGGCCATTTCACAACTCAATTTGCCAGCAACCAAGAAGGAATTGAAATCTTTCTTTGGGAAGATTAATTTTGTGAGAAAGTTTATTTCAAGATTTGTAGAGATAGTAAAACCCATGAACGACATGCTCAAGAAAGATGTTAATATGGATTGGACTCCATTGGCAAAGGAAGCTTTTGAGGAGATTAAGAAGGCAATTGTTAATGGACCCATTCTTGTGAGTCCAGATTATGAAAAACCATTCTACCTATATTCATTTGCTTCATATCATACGTGTGCAACTATACTCACGCAGAGAATAGAAGAAAGAGATGAGCACCCCATTGCTTTCATGTGTGCGCTATTGCAAGATGCAGAGTTGAGATACCCCAATGTGTAGAAGCAAGTTTACGCATTGGTGAAAGCAATTAAAAAGCTTACGCATTACATCCTAAGAAGCAAAGCACACACCATAGTCCCAGACATTGTTGATGAAGAATGAACTTGGCGAGAGAAGAGGAAAGTGGGTCACCACTATCCAGGAATATGATATTGAAATACAACCAATGAAGCTGGTTTGGGTCCCAACATTGACCCAAAATATTGCATATGATGGACTGGGCTTGATGCAACCGGTATATGAATTGGAGGATGTATGCCCAAATGAATGGTACAAGGACATTATTTTCTACTTGTTAAATCACATGTGTCCTTCCCATCTCAATCCTGTACAAAAGAAAGCATTGAAATTGAAAACCAAAGGATATATGTTGCAAGGATCAATTTTGTATAGGAAGAATCACAAGGGTAGCTACCTACGGTGCGTTGGAAAGGTGGAAGTGGGAAGAATTTTGGAGCATTTTCATGGTAGGTTTGGAATAGGTCATGGGGCAAGCTAGGCAACATCACATAAGATATTGAGATCAAGATACTATTGGCCAACTTTATTCAAGGATACAACGAACACGTGAAGACTTGTCACATTTTTCAGATAGCTACAGTTCGGGAGAATAACCTTGCGATGCCCCTCCAACTAGTGATTGAAGTAAGACCTTTTCCAATACTAATGTTGTTATCAAGTTCTTAGAGGAAAAGATTGTCACTCGGTTTGTATGTTCTTATGCTTTGGTTTGTGACAATGGTCCAGCATTTTCATCACTTAAGTTTTGTAACTGGGCTTTTGATCATGGGATTGCATTGAAATTCTCATCTAACTATTATCACCAGGGAAATGGCCTAGCTGAATCAACCAACGATAACTTGCTAAGTGTCATAAAAAATTGCTAGATAAGAATCCGAGGGATTGGCAAACACAATTGAAGTTTGCTCTTTGGGTGGACAACCAGAATCAAGAGCTCCCTAGGAACCTCACCATATCACTTAGTATACAGACAAGACCCAGTCTTCCCAGTTTAGTTGAAAATCCCAACCTTGCAGTTCTACTTAGACAATGAAGATAGGGTCCAAACGAGATTGCCCCAATTGATGCAACTGGATGATAAGAGAGATGAAGCCCTAGATAAATTTGCGAAACATCAAGGGGTAGTGAAATAATGGTTCAACAAACATTCTAGGATCAAGGCCTTCGGGATTTCAGACGTAGTCTTGTATTGGGATAAAGTACATGAAAGAAGAGGAGATCATGATACATTTGACATACTTTTGAAAGGTTCATATCACATCTCTGAAATTTTGGGAGAGAATGCTTTTAAGCTCAAGACGTTATCTAGAGAGGACGGTCCATTGCCAATCAATGGGCAGTTCCTCAATAATTACTTCCGAGCCTAGGTATCCTTTCGGAGTCCTCTTGTACATAGTTTAGAGTAGGTTTCTTTTCAGTTCTGTTAGTTTAGGTGTTTTGTGAGTCAGGTGGTTAGTTTGCCTTGAGTCATTTGACTCAAGATCTTAATCAACTGGTGTCGTGGTTTTAGTCAGGTTTGCATAGTTGGTTTAGTTCTGCATTAGTTCGCCTTGAATCATTTAACCTGAGAAGTTCAGAGTTTAGAGTTTAGGCATTTTAGTTGTTAGTGATAGTTTGCTTTTAGTTCGCTTAGTTTAGCTTTCCCGCTTTCTAGGTTTAGTTCGAGGGATCTTCTTAGCAAGAAAGGCGGAATGTGTTACAGACACTTTGGTATACTCATGTTGGGTGTGTTCGGTCTATTTCTTGAATATCTCTTTGCAAGTATCTCTTGAATTGGGGATTGTTCCTAATAACTCGTCTTTCAGAAAGGATTTGTCCTAAATTTGGAATGGATTCGTACATTGTGTTTTGGGGACCTAAGCATTTCGATTGCAACATTTTACTCACTTAATTACTTTAAGTCATTGGAGTCTTTGAGGAGAAGTTGGAACTAGTGAAAGATCTTACACCTACTTTAGCGCCACTATGGTTTCTCCAAACCCATTATAAGCTTCACTGCTTATGGGCCAAAATGAAATATGAAAATGTAAAAGCAGTATCAGATAAAGTGTTAATGATAGAAAGTGAGTTGGTTTGGGTAATGGGTATGCTCCCCATTGATCCTGAATTCAGCTCTTCTATCCGAATCTTTAAAAAGAAATGAAAGTTTAAGGCATTTTGAGCTTTGGTTGCGCGAATATCTCTACTAGTACTATTCAATGCAAATTTGTCGGAAGTAGAGCATTGTTTGTGGGGAAATCACAGTGATAACCTTGTCGAGGCAATGGACGCTTGAGTGGCAGTGAGGCTCTATCCAGGATGCTTTTGGATTATGGATGCCAAATAGCTAATTACATTGGATCTTAGGAGTTTTTCTCATGTTCTTGTTGAGTGGGGAATGAATACATTTGCATAGGCGTGAGTAATCGAATATGAAGGCTCTTAATTCAACTTATGATATCTTCCATTTTGAGTACATTTCCTAGTCATCTGATAGGTGAAAAGGGGGTTAATCGAAAGTTCTTGGTTCCAAACAAGTTTTATCCTTGAAATGTTTAGGAACATTTCCCAGAGGAGTCGCTAGATTCTGTGAGGTTTCACACTATTGCTCGATTGCAAATGGGGACCCCCTCTTTTCGCTGGGCGGTGGGGTAGTTGTCCCAAGCAGTCGTAGTGTAGTGACAATTTTCAATTTTCTGAGTCTGAGAGGTGAGCTTGAGCAACTTTGGCTCTCTAGGAAGTGAAGTCAGTCAAGGATATAAGTGAGAGCTGGGCCAAGCTAGTCAAGGATGTGGAATTGAGTCAAGAGATTTGTGATGAAATGAATTGGCCAATGCGTAAAAAGGATGAAGTAAAGATGCGAAGCAAGAAGAGATGAAGTTTTAACCTAAAAAAGACATTGATGGAAGCATGTTGATTGCTGAAATTTGTCTGAGTTTGAAAATTTTTAGGATCTTCTAAAATCTAGAATCTCCATTATAACTCCTAGAGATCTGAAACCACTCTCAAACATCCTGACAATGTATACCAAAAATAAAACTTACAGTATAAGAAAGGAAAAATATGTTTCTTATACTTGAATGTTATATTTTATGTAGTCCACTCTGCCACTTGACCCTCTCATTTCGCCTTTGCCAAGATACCTTGTACTTGACAAGTGCGGAATCAGCACTTGCCTTGTATAAGGTTGTACTTGAATAGTCCGGAATCTACACTTGTCAAGTACAAGCGAGATTCCCCCCCTTCACTTTCATGCCATCAAGTGCAAGAGTTTCAAGTGAAAATTCAAGAAAAATGGCAAAAAAATTGAGAGAAGTTATAAATTTGCAAAGCAATCGATAAAATCAACACCTTGAACTTGACAAGTGCGAAATCCGCATTTGCTATGTACAAGGCTGTACTTGACTAGTGCAGATTCCGCACTTGTCAAGTACAAGTACACTAGCCCCCTTAAATCTCTCTAGCCATCAAGAGGCCAAATTGATGCGATCTGTCCCTTAATTGCTCCAAAAATTGATCAAAGAGAAACTTAATTGGGATATTATGGTGAAAATGCACCATGAATGATGGGGGCATGGTATTATTAAATGAAATTCCATAATATTGATGCCACAATTTAATTAAATGGAATTTAAATTGGCAACTACCAAGTCGGCCAGCCTAGGGAGAAAAGAATTTCAATTTCAAATTTTTTATTTTCCTAATGTAGGTTGGCCTAGGGCTGAAAAGGCACCTCTAGAGGCCTAGTCACATATATAAGAAGATTGCTGACTTCATTTTCAAATCACAATCAATAGCAATTCGATTCACAAGTGCAGAGCAGATCTCCTAGACATCGAATTTCATTATGTTGGATAATTGTGGAATGTAAGAACCCTCTGGGGTTTTATCTCTGCCTCAAGCTACTAAAATGTTTTGTTTTCTGAATTTTGTATTTTTTTGTGTTTTTTCTGAATATTTGATTTTTTTGGTTTTTTTGAAATAAAGAAATTACAATGCATAAAAATTCTGAGGGATTGCAAAACCAATCACACTAACTCTTTATTCACTAATTATCAAACTGCAGTTATTTACAATGCCAAATACAAATGCATCAACAATTATTTTATTTTATTTAAAGAACCTGGAAGTCTGGATTTTTTTGCAACTGTTGAGCTCCCAAAATATAATGCAGCTCTGTGAAATGGAGTCTTCCTTGACGCCAAGGTCTGGAATCATTAACGCTGGCACCCAGGGATCAAAAACGTGCCTTTCCCTTCAAGCGCTGACCCAGTACTATTCATGCTGCCACTAAATTTTAAGTGACATCCTTCTATAGAAGCCATGGCAGGCTGTATTATCAAATGTAGCTCCTATATACAGCTGTGATTTGCTCTTAAAAACAAACCCCTGCCTCTTTGATGTTTCCTGAGAATAAACAATGAACAACCACACTGAATCAACCACCATTAAATCCATTCATGGCCTCTGCTTGAAGCATTGTTGAATCACAATTCACTGGGCCTTTAACCAGTTCACTGTGTAGAGGATACTTGCAAGAATTTACAATTCTTGAAGCCAAATTTCAGGAACCCTCACCAATGTTCTCTTCAGCCAATATCCAAGAAAATAAGATGCAATGCATTGAAGTTCAATTTCTTCCCAAAGCCATTTATCCTCTCCATTACAAATTGAACTTAGAGGCTTCTTCCATACACCTCGTATAACTTAAGGATGCATTGGCTTGGTAAGTTTAAACTTTTGAATTATAATAAACAATTATAATTCCCTCCTTGAATTGGCGCTATGATATACTTATTTCAAAAGACATTTAATGAACTTGGTCACATTATATTAAAATTTAAACTTTATTCGTAATTAAGTAAAACCTAATTAATAATCATTAATCTAATAAATGACTTATCTAATTCCCCAAGTGACCAATCCAAATAACCATATGCTCTCTGCTTGTGCCAACACCTGAACACCCTGCCAAAAGTGATAATTGACCATGAATAGACTTACTATAAATAGTAAGTCTCAAACTGAAAGCTCTGCCGATGTTCCCACAACTCCACACTGCTACCAAATCGTTTAGGTGCCCTTGCTAAATACAGTAACATTGACTTTCCCGAAATAATCACTTACTATAAATAGTAAGTGTGTCAATCTGACTCAAACAAAGAGCAATCCTAAACATCCCTGACCTCTAGAGTGGGAAAATAGCCTCTGGCACGACCAACTGAGACCCTCTATCAAACTGATTAGCCTACAAGGATCACTTATAGGCTAATCCTCATTGCAACTTGAGGTGAGCTATAATGGAGATATTACATGGAACTTAAATTGCAAACAATCAGGAGCAGATCGAACTTGAGAGGAGAAATCAGAACTTTAGGAAGATCAATTCATGTAAGGAAAAGCTAAAAGCTTTGCAGATCTGGGTTTTTAAAGTCAGAATTTTTGGATAAGTTAGACATGGGGAAGAAATTACAAGTGCTTTATTTTATAAAAATCTGATTTGATAGGCATTGCTGAATAAAAAAATCTGATTTAAATCATTGTTTGTCAAGGAAAAGCAATTAAACTTGAATTTGTCCTCTTTGGAATTAATTTGAATTAGTTTCAATTCTTGGTTTTAAAAATTCGATTTTAGCAAGAATTGTGAAGTCAAAAGTTTCTTACAGGTGGTTGTTGTCCATGTAGGTAGGAAATGTTGGAGCCTAAAGCTTGAAGTTCGAAGAGGCAAAGACAAGCCCTATTGAAGCGGGGATACTGGGAAGATTATACTAGAATCGAGCTTTCCTTTGAAATGGAGAAAGATTGGAGACACGAACCTCAAACCAATCAACATGATCCAAGTTAGAGATCAAATGTTCAAAGGCACTCCTTCAAAGTTGGCGAAGAGAATGACAAAGAATGGGATAGTTGAAGGAGTAGCTTTACCGCCAACAATGTAGTGGCCGAAGTTGATAATAGAATGTGCCAAACACTATGATCCTCAAACAAGATCAGTTTGGTGTGGGCGAGATAAGATCTTGGTAACACTCACGGAGAGGGTAATCGAGGAGACATTCAACATTCCACATCACAAGGTGGGTGTATACATCGGAAAGGATGAAGCCTTGAGGCATTATAACGACAAACCAGATGATATTACTGCCATAATTAGTAATTATTGGTTACTTGAGCCAAGAAAAAAGCCATATCAAGTTGCCCAAGCTATCCAAGTCAGAGTTTAAGGAGATTACGGTGATCTCATTGTCATGTTGAGTAGGGTGATGGGGATCCCTCAAGGAGGAGTTTTCAAACCATGGATGTTCTATTTTATAGACAAGATTTCAAGCGAAGAAGTGATGTTTGATTGGGATAAGATTATCATTGATAACTTGGATCTTCAATTGAGAATGCTACAATCAACAAGACCTTTCTTCATGGGTGCATGTTTGTTCTATATGATAGCAATGATGTTTAGATATCCGAGATTGAGATATTTGGGTCAATTTGGAGCAAACACAAGGCAATATCTAGTACAGGAGTTCTATCCACAATTGCATCTCCACAACAGCAAGTATTTCAAAATATTCAATGATGCATTTGCTATAAAGATTGTGAAAATTTTATAAGACGTTACTCATAAAAGGTTATCCGAGGAAGCGGAGAAATTCATCAAGAAGTATGGTTTGTGGTATATCCAATTTTTGAAGTGCACATACATTAGAGTATTAGGAAGTACATGTTTTTGCAAGGAGACTTCTGAGGTGTCCAACCAACAAACTAGTGTTGATAGAATTAGCAAGGCAATTGTTTTCTTATGACAAGATTCAAAAGCAAAAGCACAGGTATGGGGCCACATTTCCACTTCAAATTGGAGCCGAAAGTTGTCAATCCCTTCTAGCTATGGAAGCAGCGGAGATAGAATTTGAATACTATGCATTGGGTTACTATGAAGCAAGAATGAGTTTTGACCCCGAAAGGAAAATCAAGAGGGCTTCCGGAAACAAGTTCAAGCGTGTTCCACATTTGGAGGATTATTGGGCAGATGTAGTTGATGGTTTCGAAATAAGAAGAATGTTCTCAAGGTTAACGATGGACATGATTAGAGAATACAAATGGAAGCAAACTCAAGTGCCTGACCGGTTGAAGGAAGATGGTAGAATCATTAGAATTTTTTTTTGGAACAACAAAGAATCAGGAGCTAGAGTCTATCAATTGGTTGGATGAACATGAGATCAATTTGGAAACTTTGATGATACCAATTACTCTTTTCACCCAAGAATGGTTGGCTAGAAATATGGAAAACTTAATGAGAAGAGGAATCCTGCTAACTTTGGAGAAAATGAAAGAGGTGGAGGAAATTGAAGATGAATCATCTGAGCAACCTCAACAGGTTAGTGATAGGCAACAAGGTGAGAGCAACAGGAAAATAAAGGATAGTGATAAGTCTTCACAAACCAAAGGTTCAAAAGGAAAGGGGATAAGGATTCATGAGCCTTTAGCCAAGAAGCAAAAACCAATTGGTCCTCCATCAAAAGAATGTCCCACTTCCACACAAGAAAAGACTATGCCAGCCAAGGACAAAGAAGTACATCAAGAGATTGTAGCCGAGTTAGAGGCTAGTATAAGACAGTTCCAGATATTCTCCCTTGAGCCATAGTAAGCTAGAAGAGAGTTCTCCACAAGGAAAGGTGAAGATGAGATAGTCAATCCCAATTAAGTTGCCATGGGACCAATTGAAAATCAAGAGGTGGAAGATCAGGGCAATGATGACCAAATAAATGAGGAGCAAGATAAAGAGGAACCAAAAATGTAGTTTAGAGAATGTACGACACTTGCTTGGTTGAGGGAGATATTACAGAAGAAAGTTGTCAATCAAGAGCCAATTGAAAATATTACGGAAAATCTGGGGAAAGAGAAAGAAAGTCATCCAACAAAGAGATTAGCAAAGATTATCAAAGATGATTGTGGAGCCTGCAAAGTTCAAATTGCCATTCCAAGGGGTGATAAGACAAAGGAGAATATTCTTCCTCAAGATTAAGATGTTGAGCATGAGTTTTGGGCTACCACAAAGAAACAAGAGATTGAGGATGCTCATTGAGCCATTCAAATTTTGGAACAAAGAGTAAGTAAGGAGTTTGGAAAGAAGCGATACAAGGAAGAAAATCGACAATTGAAAAAGTATATCAAACACTTGATGAATCCCATACAAGAAAAGGATCAAACATTTGCACCGCCTCTCACACTCAAAAGGGAATCAATTGAGAACCTAGAGATCATGAAAATGACACTTAAAGAAGGAAGGGCGTGTGTTGAAGAACTTTCAAAAGAGGCAAATATTTTTCTTCCTTAGTTCTTGGAACATTTCAAGATGATTGTATCCATCAAAGCAAGAACTCAAGATTTGTGTGTGGTTTGTGAAAAATTCAAGTTCATTAAAGAGAAAATTATCCCACAATTGCAGGCAATGAAAGGAACCTCTAAGTTCATGTTGGCAAAAGGTAGGGTGATAAAGGCGAAAGAGATTGACAACATCAGTGAATGGTATTTTGCATTGGTTTCAAAATGGGATGATCTTGAGAAAATAAATTGTGATTGTCAATGGCTCATTGAATCAACTCAAGCAAATCAAGATGAAATTCAAGAGGTGGTGAGGGAAACATTTCAATTCATCGAAAGAAAAGAGGATAACATGGAATTGGAAATCTTGAGGGAAAGGATGAAGGCTATCTACTCCAGAGATATTAACATTATCAAGATGAAACAAATGAGAAGTATTGCAGCATTCAAAGCCTTGATAGCCACTTGTCACGATAGTACAACTGATTGGGATAGGAATCTTGCCCCATGTACTGTTGAGTTGGATGTTGCTGAGTGGAAGCTTTGAAAGGTGCCAAGTGTCCCAATGGATGAGCTTAATGATATTCTGTTCAAGTTCATCGAATTTGCAAAGGGAGAAAAGGTTAAAAGAAATTATCTTCTAAATGTCTTATCCCCTTCTTACTAATGTCTTATGACTCCACATGCATAAATTTTGCCTTAAGTCATTTAGAGCTCCCTGTGCGAGCTCCCTGTGCCCCCACAACAGTTAAACTAGTTAGCATTAGCCTCTGTAGGTGGGTGGGATTAACCTTAGAAGACCATCACTATTGTTTAAATTGAAGCTTTGGAGCTCCCCATGCCCCCACAGGAGCTAAGCTCTTATCAACCTAGCCCTTGCGAGACGGTGGACAAAATGTATGCAACATTAAGTGTTTAAAGTTGAGACCACCTTGTGATCCTGCGACGATTATGGGTTAAGGCAAGAAAAACCTGTAGGACAGTGGGATCAAGGAACATAGCAACATGACAAAGGAAAATTTTATCCCTTGACCTCATGGGTCATGGAGAGATATCAGTGAAACCCTTGAGGATTCACGAAGAAGTTAAGATATAAGCAACTAAAGGTTGAAGGGACCCACTCGTGTCTTCGTAGATGATCTAGTGAACAAGTGTGTTAGTTGAGCGATAGTGGGTGAGCGCCACATGTCATGTGGCTCTTGACTGTTAATGAAGAGAATTTGTCTCGTGTGTCTCGTGGTTCTGCGAAAAGAATAATTTGGATGTCCAAATTAGAGGTGAATGAGTGAGATGATGCCATGTGTTAAGTAGGACTAGGAAAGAAGAGGGAAAAGTAGTGTCTCGCAGCCCTACGAGCAGTTTAATGTGGAGCGCAATATGCTTGTGGGCTTGCAGAAGGAAGAAAAAGGCAACTATGTGGTGCCAGAGTGGAAAAAAATTGCCACTTGTAAAGTTAGATGGTGTCAACACAATCTAAGTCTGCCAAATCAAATTTGCAATGTTCCCATTTTTCGCGAGCATCAGAGTTTGTTTGGATTAGCCTATCATTGGCCCTCGTAGGCCAAGTCAGATGGTTAGAGGGTTCCCAGTGGGTAGAACAGGAGGCTCTTTCCCTTCCGGAGGTCAGAAGCGTTCAGGATTTGCTCTTCGTTTGGTTCAATTTGGTACACTTACTATTTATAGTAAGTCATCTATCCAACATTTCTATATTTGGTAGGGCACTTGGACCGACCTCAGTTGCAGTGATGACCTTTGGAACTTTTGTTGATTAGGTATTCAGGGATTTACTAATTTTAGTAAATCAAAGGTTGATAGAGATGGACCCTTACTATGTTTAGTAAGGCACGCTAGTTAGTAGTGGGTGCAGTGTGCTACCTCTTGGTTCTGATAGAATCGAGAAATAATGAGTATCTTTGGAGTTGATATTTTAATATTAATAAAGCAATACTTTATTAATAATTATTTAAAAGTGCACTTCATTAAAGGTTATTTGACTTTATTATTAAAAGGGGTTATTTAATGATCATGCGGTCAAATTATAAGTGCATATGAGGAATAATGTAAAGTGCCAAGTTGAAGGGGGATATAAGTGATTATTAAAATATACTTTATATTATTTCATTGTTCACCAAATTGAGGGAAATAATAAAGTATTATATTTTAAATATACCTCAAAAGCAAATATAAAGTGGAAATCATGTGAGGTATGAAGGAGAAGCTCCAGGGCGAATTGTAATGGGGAATTTTAAATACCTTCAAATGCTAAAATAGAATTCAGTCTATGTATTGTTGATTATTGACTTTTGTGAAATTGTGAAGGGCTGAGAGCCAAGGGTTTTCAGATATTTAGATCTTGTAGAATTGTGTATTCTACCAAGATTTTGCACTTTGAATTGGTAAACAAATGCCAGTGAATTGTGCTTGAGAGTGGCTTTATTCAAAGTCACTATTCGCTTCAAATTGGAATCGAACCGCAAGGAAGAGTTCAGCATTTCATCTTTGGGAATTGCTATAAGTCAGGGGTTGGTGTTTATTTGCAGATCACAACATTAAATGGAGGTCGTACGTTTTACAGACTGTCATGGTCACATGATGGGACAACTACATTGTTTGAGGCAACGTTATATGACAAAGGGCCTGTGATGTCCTCGGGCACTCTTTATGTTATCCTGTTTAATCCCTATGATGGTTGGTTGTGAGGAGTGAAATAAACAATCATATAAGTAATCGAAGGAAATATGTTAGGCAAAGGCGGTAGGCATTATTTCCCCCGGATAAGGTAGCCCACCCCAAGGGATTGAATCATCATAGGATGTTGCTCTGCTTGTGGGCCAAGGGTTGAGTTGTCCTGGTTAGGTTTTGCGTGCTCTTGGGCTTAATCTGGCTAAATAGTCTTCCTCTATAGTCGGTTTCCCTTGAATTAAGTAGCCCACCCCAAGGGATTGAATCATTAGGAAATGTTCCTTCGCTTGTGGGTCAAGGGGCGAGTTGTCTTGGTTAGGCGTTGTGCGCTCTTGACATTAATTGAGCTGAACAATAATCGGGTACCCTTTGTGGACTTCCTCTCCAAACCCTAAATATGGTTATGGGAAATGGAACCATGGATGGTTACTGCATGATTTATATAAATAGAATAAGATAATTATTGTTATGTAGTTGCTTATACTTGTTGATTAGGATCCCTAATGCTAAATATAAATAGTTGGTCTTATGAATTATACTGCAAATATTATCTAACATTGTTGGAAGATCTAAACCAGTGTTTATGTTGATAAACTATATTACATTCCTTTTTTCAACTGAATTTGTGATTTTACAGCAAGATCTAGGGTTGTCCCAAAAGGGGACATTAAATTCTTTTGGTTGGCTTAGGAAGTGACTCTTTTAATAGATGGAATTGGAGAGACTAGAAATTGTATTTTCAAAAGACCATGTTTATGGCATCGTAATCCATTAATTGACATTGGTAAGTGATGGGATGCCGAAGGTATACGCTTGGATTTTTTCCCTGTTTTGAGTTTTCTCCAGAGTAAACCAATCTCAATTTTTTAATGCATTTATGAAACTTATATTGTTGCTTTTCAAGTCAATTTGATCATATTTGACAAATTGCGGCAGATCTTTCAAGTCAGCATGAAATTTAAATTCATTTTTCAATTCATTTTTTTGTTCAATAAGTATTTCCAGAATTGTAGTTGCTAAAGATGTTTCAGATTTTATTGCGTGCAAAATGTTACAGCTATCATAGAGAGGGCGACAAGGTTTCTACATCCAAATAGTTTAAACTAATATACAGGTGGTACATTAATAAACCTTGTTTGTGATTTATGCCTTCATGAGGAAAAACTTAACTACCATCCATATACAACTGAGAAGTGAGGTCTGTCTCTTTTGGGAAGAGACATTGGCTGTAATGAACCATCCATTTACAATCAATTATACATAGGCAAACAGGAGTGAAGCACTGCACACCTGAATGATGAAGAAATTTGTTAGTTTGTCTACAGCCTTCACTTTTCAAGAGTACTCTTAATTTCCAAGCTATTTATAACCTTCCAAGATTACCTACAAAGACACACACATCAGTTGTAAAGCCACTTCCATTAAGTTTTATATTTTGATAACATACACTAATGAAGGAAAATATTTAAAGCCCTCTTTTGTGTTCCTTTTTACTTCAACTGCTACACATTGCAGCAAATGAAAATTTAAAAAAGTGAATGGTAATAAGTGTTGAGAGAAATGAAACTGCAGAACAATTATACATTGCTGACCTTGAGATAGCTACTTTTAAATTTATCCACAACTTTTTGTGCAGGGATGGCTAGTAGAGACAGAACCAATAATAGGCTAGTGTTTGTTGAAAAGACTCATTCTCATGTCCATTATACATGATGTTACATAATTGTATACAATATGATTAGGTGTTTTAACATGTGCAGATTGAACAACTACGAACAGATGGACTTATAAAGGGAGGGTCTCTGGACAATGCCTTAGTATGCAGGTTAGCACTTTGATTTCTGCTGGAACCACAATGTTAAAGAAGCCAGATGATGATATTTCATGAAGAATATGTACAGATATGTAACATTATAGATATAACAAAATAAAGATGGTTCAGTTGAACCATTAACTAAAAATGGCTGAAAAATATTTTCTTTGTTATGGTAAATCATTTATTATGTTATTAGTCAAGCTTCGTATAGGAACTAGCATTTGGAGGAGAGACGATAACACAAAAAAACTAGCAATCATCTTGCACGCTTCTTGGAAATTGTAAAATGGTATTTTAGTTTTACTATTGCAATTTTAAGAAAGATTCGTGCGAATGATCTGGGCTATTGTCTAGTGTGCTCCAAACAGTGATGTTTTGTATTGTAGTTTTGATCAGCTTACTTATCCATAGCCACACAACATATTTAAAAATAATAATTAAGACTTCAATTGTTCTCTTTTCGTTTCTTTTTAGCCATTTCCAAATTTTATAGCATAGTATAATAATTGTCTTAAAGAAAAGTAAAACAGGTTTACCATCACATTGGGATATCCCCATGTTGCCTGCCACTAGTTTCTGCAAGACAAGACTTCCTTGGGACTTCTTATCTTACAAGGGGAGAACCTTGGCCATTGCCTATGGAGTAGTATGTCTCTTGTACGGGGTGGCTAGGGGTTTCCTAGGAGTCACTCAACTGTCTTGGGGACATTTGAGAGGGCCCTCTGTTAAATTTATGATCGCTGCAAATGTAATAGCACTCTATGTTGTATGTGTTTTTCAAATGCAACAATCTTTGTTTCATTTATATTGAGAAAGAGGCTAGGAGAGACATGTCCCTTCATGGGACATGTCTATTCATTGATCAATCATATATTAGAATAATATAAGTTTGCATAATTAATTATATATATATATATATATATATATTATACAAATACAATATGTTATTATTAATCAATATCTAAGTATTATATGTATTCTTAATGATCATACGACTGAAGCTACAATCATTAACACTCCCTCTTAGCTAGGGAGGATGATCAAACAGAATGTGTAGTGGTCTCCCTTGTCAACACTTATGACCTCACCATAGCTACACAAAACATCAACACTCCCTCTTAGCTAGAGAAGATAAAATCCATCAAGGTAATAAATCCATTAATTCTGAAAGAGAGGAGATATCACCTTACGGTGATATCAGAAGATATGGTATATGCAGGAATATCAAGTCACATGATATTCACCATAGCTCATAAAAATCCATGGTATGTGCAATGACATTACGTCTCATGATGTCTGCCATATGGATACTAAGTTTACGTAGAGATATGTCACTATGCGACATCTCTCATACGGTCCAATAAATATGTAATACTAAGTTAGAAGGATCCTAATATGATCCATATGGATACAAAGAAATTACATATCACATAATTTTTGATATGAAGTATCACCTAACATGTGATACCTGATTTTATATATTACCTTAGATCGTAATATAAGGAATCACCTTAGATCGTGATACCTAGTTTTCACATCACCTTAGATCGTGATATGAGGAATCACCTTCGAACGTGATACCTGATTTTCATATCACCTCAGATCGTGATACAAGGATATAGTAATTAGGGAACATTACATTCCCCTTACATATAACCCTATTATGGTATGTGCACTGACATATCAAAATGTCTACCATAACGAATCTCCATATGAGGAATCACCTTAGATCGTGATACCTAATTTTCATATCACCTTAGATCGTGGTACAAGGATATATTAATTAGAGAACATTACATTCCCCTTACATATAACCCTATTATGGTATGTTCACTTACATATTAAAATGTCTACCATAACCAGTGTTACACCGGTACGGGGGTACGGGGGGACGTCGGAACGAGTTTCGGGTACGCGAAAAAAAAAAGGGCCTCAATTTCGGTACGGCGGGGGTACGGCGGCGG